>PVKB01002871.1:0-170483 GCA_004027205.1 Ctenodactylus gundi
TAAATTAATGCCTAATTTGAAGCTCATAAACTTACATGCAACTGAAGGGGCAGAGGAACAATAGAGCAAGGATGCTCTGGGGCTGAGGCCTCCTGGGCATGTGCCCCGGATGTGTCCCTGATAACATGGGCTCTCTTTTCAGAAAAGCTCAATTAAATATCCTTCCTCACATGGGAAACATGAGTACCCACACTTCCAGAGGCAATGTATGCTATAACTAAAAATGGCTTCCTGGCCTTCCCATTTGAACTTTGCTGGGCACCTGAGTAGAGCTGGGACTGGCCACCTCGTGTACAGTGGCTCAAGTACCAAATGAGTAGTACTCTTCATTCATTGGAGCTTCCCGAAATGCCACAAAATTACTCTCCAGGATTATAGGAAATGACTCCAGAGATAGCTGAACAAGATGCAACCTTTCACCCTCTAACTCTATTACTGCTCGGGTGAAACCTTTGTTAAATCTAGATTTATAACCCCTCTCCGCTCACACTGCCTAGTGCTTCTGCAAGCACAGTGGCTGCGTTTGTTGCCAAGAGAAAACATTTGCTCAGTGAATTCTCCTGGCCTTTATCTCCTCTCTCTTGAGGATTGCTAGAAAATAGAACATTGACTGCCAGCTTCTTTCTTTCTGTCTTTCCCCTCAGAGCCTCTTGCCGTATAACAAGATTGTTAAAGACAAATTGCCAACCATCTCTCTTACACACACACCTCATTAAATGGGTTGCACAATTTTCTCTCACTCTTTCTCCAGGGCTGCTGTACGAATATAGCCATTTACAATGACTGCCACTGTGGACTATAAGTGCCAGACTCAGGTGAGAGTGTGGAAACATTCTTTGTTTTGCAAAAGGCTTTCTTTCGGGTACAAGTAATTTTGTTCTGTTTCCATAGATTAATGTGGCATGTTAGGAGATCTGAGGTCACCTGGGGTTCATGCTGGTTTTCAGTGAATTCTGTTGAAATGCTGAGACTACATGAAAGACTGCTGAATGGGCACAACCTACAGAGATTTGTCATCATCCTCATCTTCAGCCCATGAGAAGCTCACATGAATGGACAAGAGTAAGCCTTCCTCACTCCCTCAGCTCACCCTATAAAAAAAATCCCACATTTCCAATATGAAAATCCAGGGCAAAAGTACAACCTGCTCACAAGGTGGGAGGCCTGGGTAAGACTTCTCTCTACTGCCCTCAGTAGAGTCCAATTTCCCCATTATGAAATGAAAATAAAAATGTCCTCCAATCTACCTAACAGGGATCTTAAACCTATTCCAAACAATACTTCTTGAGCAAGTACTTTGGAATGCGTAAGTAGCAAACACGTGGAAGGTATTACTACCCACGTATGAGTGGGCTGTCACACTGTCTGGCGAATAGCATTTTCTACTGAACCTGAGGCACTGGACTCAGGAGGCAGTTAGAAAGGGAACAGGAAGGGGAGGAATGCCACTGGCAGTGTGCTTGCTGGCGTGCTTGGGAGCTCCTGAATCCAGTTCTGAACTCCATATACTATAATGTTTAGCACCTAAAAAGGAGTTCGGAGCCCAGTAAATATGTCTGATCATGACTGGAAATGCACCAGGAAGACCTTGGAGCCAACATGGTAGCAGCAGTTTCTACAAGGAAACCACTGCAGAATTCCAACAGCAAAATGCAATGGTTCTCACTGACGAACACAGCAGTAAGGAAACAAGGAGAGAAGGAATCACTGTGCTCAGCCCAATAACTGGATACTCAGCCACTGCTAGGCCCACCCACTGCTCAGTCCTAATCCCTGTAACCAATACCTACGTCAGCTCCATCCTGGGCCTGCACTAGAGTAGGGCCACTGGGTTATTCTTAGTTTTGTTTGTGTTTGGTTTTGTTTTTTGAGGTAAGGTCTCACATTTTAGCCCAGGCTGGTTCCAAACTTACCAGATAGCCCTGGCTGGCCTCCACAAAGCTCCTCCTGCCTCAGGCTCCCAAGTGCTGGAGTTACGGGTGTGTGCCACCATACCTGGCTTATGTGGCACTGAATAATCAAACACAGTGCTCTGCACTTGTGAGGCAGCCCTCTAACCACTGTACTACTCTTCCAGCCCTCAGGCCTCCATCTTTGACAGCGATTTTGGAGTCACACCAGCCCCGCTGACGAAGATGGCGTTCACTGTGCCACCCTGTGTCCCAGCCTCTCACTCTTGGCCAACAGCTGTGCTCTCCGTGTTCCCAGAGTTGTTGAACCCCCACCCAATCCCCCCACACACAACCATGATTGTCACTGTAGCCACACAGTGGACCTAACCAACAGCCAAGGCCAAGTTTACCACACTTTCTGGACATCTCTACGTGGCTAATCCACAGTTTACTAGTGCCCTTGGCAGAGCTCAGCTTTTTCCCAGTCCACTGCCCTTGTCCTCACCAACTCACCAATCCAACGGCCTCCATCGCCACCACCTGAATCTGGACCTCAGGAATCCGCAGCCACGCCCTCTAGCTAGCGTGCCACTGGAGGCAGCCCGGCAGTGGTGGCAAGTGCTGCTCTGAGGGCCGGCAGTCCAAGGACCAATCCTCAGGCCCCACCATGTATAAGTCAGTGGGACTCCAGTCAAATGCTTCTCCACATACTTTCTCCCTTAAAGAAGCAGAGTCGTAGTACCTACCAAGAGACTTATCCACACAATTGCAGGCACACGTCTGAAAACACATAAACTCTAAGATACTATAACACTTAAAAATTTTCCCAGCTGTCTAAAAGCAGAGGATATGGAATTCATAACACTGGAGTCTAAGCTTTCAATAACGATTTGTTGAATGTGTGAATAAAACCAATGTTTTGAATTTTTCACTTAAATAAAGGCTATAAATCTGATGAAAATGTACATTAATTTTAGACTTCTCTATGTACATAAGATCCTAAAAGTGACTCAAATTTTTCAGTGAAGAACTGCTTACCTATGATGGCAGTTGTCCTTCCAGTAATATCACACTGAAGATATCTACTGTTATGCTCCGACACTTCATGATCTGTTTTTATGACAATTACCGCCTCACAGGTCTCCCCAGCTCCTGTTGGGATTGGTGAGGCCCTCAGCCAGGAGAGGCAGCCAGGGCTGTAAGTCGCGGCTTACAAATAAACCAGAGAAACAGATGGAGGCAGGTTCTGGTGGAGGCCAAAGGCAGCCAAGGCAGTGGCCAAAAGAGAAATACCCCATCATGGGGACAAGGCCACGAAGTAAGCCCAAATCATACCAGCTTCCACTCAATGCTTTGAAGGCCATAGCTCCACATTCGCCAGGGCTGAATCGCCTGCCCCTTGGGTGGCCGGCTGGCAGCCCTGACACCCCCGGGTTCTCTTTGCTGCACTCTCCCAGGATCAACTCACCCTCTTCAGGTCTGCTCTCCTCACACTTGCCTTCTGCGTCGAAGCTTCCCGTGCTTCCCTGGCCCCCTTCTCTAAATTCACTCGCCTTCCTTGAGGCTCAAGTCTCTCATCTCTGACGCCATACAACCTATCAGCCTTTTCTCCATCCTGCCAGTCCCATACCTTCTGCTCCAAGCTTTGCTCCCAAATCATGTGAGCCCTTACGGTGTCCCTACTTTCTGGCCCCAGTCCTCCCAACGAGAAAACCATTAGTCTTCTCTCTATCCCTCCAGATTACAACTGATCTTGAGGACTATCCACCGGAGTTACGAGGATGGGGAGAGGGAGACACATTTCATTCAGGATTATTGCAATACGGAGACCGCAATCAAGAATTCATCTCAATTCAGAATACCATCTGGGCAAGTGGGAGGTTATGGCCAAAGAGCAGTGTGGAGATTCATGGAGGGAAAACTACCAAGTGGACACACCAGGGGTAAAAAGGATTCTGGCTATATTCACTTCACAGGAGAGAGGTCAGTATGATCAACAATTATCTGGAGAGTGTGGAAGATGAGGAGCTCAATCAGAGGGTCAGATGTGCACCTGAAGAAGTTCTGCCTAAATCTTTTTGGCAGGGTTACAAGCACACAAGGAAGTATATGACAAGGTTCAAGCCTGACTAGAGTTTGGTCAAGCAAAGAACCTCTGTCAAGACCCAGTGCACACCTCTCCTCCTCCATGAAACATTCCAGGATTGCTGAGCTAAAAGCTGATGACTCGCCTCTGAATTCCTGTAACCCCAAATGTTGGCTCTTACAGGGAGATATTGCATTATTCTCTTTTGATCATTTCTGTTATTAAATTTTCTTTTGGTTGACATCATAGTCATGAAAAGAACCTCGTTGTATTTTTGTATCTTTCGAAGGCTCCAAGAATGATGCCTACATTGTGGGGACCCTTCATAGACATCTATTAATTGCCCTATGACATTGTTGGCTTTGCACTTCCTTCTGTTTGTCCTCAGAATGATCATTCTAAGACCAGAGACAGCACAGACAGGCACTAAGCATGTTCTGGAGTCAGCTCACCTAGGTTCCAGTCCTGGGGACATCAGTTACACTCTGTGTGGCACAGGCAATTACTTAATCTTTCTGTGCCTAAATACTCCTCATAGCACTGCTGAGGTGCCCAGGTAAACTAACCCACAGAGAGTCACTAGATTCTGACCTACACACAATAAACACTTAATAATATATAGCTACCAAGAAAGGGAGAGTCAAAAACACAGTAGATGTTTATAAGTTTTATATCTTCTATTTGAACCACTACTATGAGCTGAAAGAACCTATAAAAATGTGAATAATTAAATTTATTATAGCTCTTTGCCTGAATTAACTTGAAATGTTTTTTTCTGCCTACAGACTCAAGCTGTGTAATTTCTTTAGGTTATTAAACATATTCTGGTTGATTTTTTCAGGGTTCAGAGTAAAGTCTGCATCTGGGGATCTATAAAAGCATTAAAATCCTTCAGACCAACAACAAAAAAAAAAGACACGGAAGCAAATCCATCCTCACGCTACCCTTCAATTGTTCTCACTCCTCAAAAATGGAGTTTGATTGTTTTAATAGCAAAAATGTTGCCTTAGACCAATTCAAAATCGATTTATTAAAATTGACAGATTATCCAATCCTTGGCCCTAAAAGGATGCGCCCACTCATCCTGTAAGCTTTTCTCCAGGAAACCTGAGGTTGCAAATGCCTTCTTAGAACACTATCAATTTAAATGATTGAAAAAAAAACAACACATAATAAGTGACAGATTTTTCAAATCAGATAAAGATGGGAACCAGATTATCTGTCTAGGGGTGATAGATGGCAGCAATAATAAATTCACTTGAAGACACTGGATCAATTTTTAATCAAGCCAAGAATTATTATTGCAGAAAGATAAAATGACCCATGAGAAGATGCCTTAATTTTCCACCAATCAAATTATTGCCTTTCTAAATAAGATGTAATGAGATCCATGGAATATCCAGGTTACACATCCCACCTAATTACCCATGTTCCCCGTCATGTGGTGACATACTACTGGTAAACTGACCTCTGAATTTGCCCAGATGAAAAGGTAATTAGTTTTTCCACCAGGCTGTGGTGAAAATAACAGCAGTGACACATGTCATCTCCTTCCACCAAGTCACAGTCTCCGAGGTGTTTGTTCTTAAAATATACAGGATATGACCTACTGGGTAATAAACTACACAGTCATTAAGTGAGGCTTGTGTCTGACAGAAAAACAGCCGCCATCGCTACGTTGAGAAAAAAGGGCCTGGAGGTAAAGCAAATCAGTCTGCACTTGACATTAAACTTTATCAGCAGAGAACTATGCCGCCTCCCGCCCTCCCCCAGGAACCACCAATCAGGAAATGGAGCTTGTAATTACTGACCATCGTGAAGACCCCGTGGAGAGGGCAGGTCCATTTGCTCCATCTGCCTCACTTGTTCCTACGCACTCTTTCCGGCTAACACTCCTTCACTCGGGACCATTCCCCGTTCTACAGCCTTTCCACCTCCTCCAAATGCCGCGCAGATCTAAGCATTTCCCTGAGGGTTCCTGTAGGCACCGCCCAACATGCACACGTTCACCCAACATTCACGGTTGTGAGCGGGCTTTCTGCCTTTCCTTGCCCCATAATTTTTAGAAGAGAAACTATAAATTTTATTATAAATTAGCAAGCTGCTTTGAAGTGTGAGAACCCGGGGAAGTCACTTCGGGCTGCAGTATCTTTTTTGTGCTTTTTCTAACGCTAAGAGATCTCAAACCAGAAAATCAAATTTTTAGAGAAACAGATCCTTTCTCCAAGTCTTGAAAGTGATAATCCTTCTGCCTGGATCAAGCTTTCATCAAATCGACTTGTTCTTCATTGTATCATGGAGGACAGACTGAGCTGCTCTAGTGACGCAATTCCCTCTACATTCCCTATTACCAAATACCCATTCTGTTACCACTTCTTCCACTCCACTGCTGCCCTTCCACTGAATCCAGTACAAGCCTGTGAAGAAACTACTAGAAAACTGGTGGTCTGGGTGATCTGGCTTCTGTTGTTGATGGTAATCGGCCATTGGTTTGAAACAAA
This sequence comes from Ctenodactylus gundi, assembly GCA_004027205.1. Classification (NCBI taxonomy): domain Eukaryota; kingdom Metazoa; phylum Chordata; class Mammalia; order Rodentia; family Ctenodactylidae; genus Ctenodactylus; species Ctenodactylus gundi. Next base: position 6,480 of record PVKB01002871.1, read on the forward strand.
TTCTCTATAATTTACTCCTGTCACTCAATTCTTAGAGAGAGATGGCTCAACCTCACTGAGAGTGTGCCAACTGAGCAAATCTTGTGCTTGCAAGTCCATTCTAGAGCTTCTCATCTTGTGACTCCCCAAAAAAAGAGAGCAGACCACGCCATGGTGGCACAGGCCCATAATCCTAGCACTCCTGGAGCATGAGGCACAACTGTAAATGTGAACACAGCCAGGGCAACCTAACAATAAGGCAAGACTCTGTCTCAAAATAAACAAATAAAAAAGGACTGGGCATACAGCTCAGTATAAAGGCCCTGGGTTCAATCCTTGGTATACACCCCCAACACACACACACACACACACACACAGACACACACAACATTTTATAAGCTAATGTGCAATAAGCTTCCACTATTAGACTATCAAAAAATGGATTATATTCAATGAATGCATTTACTATAATTTTTTCTCAAAATATGACATTTGCTCAAGTTTCTATGTCTAGGTCACTACATAATACATTTAGCCCAATGCTTGTAGTAAGAAAAAAAATAATGACAAAATCCATTGTCAGTTATTCTAAAATTAACCCCAGATGTTTTTTCTTCAATTGCAGATCTCAAGGCTGAGAAGCCCCAAAACTATTTAATAACTAACATATATTAATTGGCTGATTATTTTTATTAGTATATCGAATGTTATGGACTGAATGTTTGGTTCCCCCTAATTCATATATACTTACCTTTGGGAGATAATTAGGTTTATGAAGTCATGGGGGTGGAGGCCCCAGTGGCTTAGTGGCTTTACAAGAGAAATTCATCTGTTCCCCCTTCTCTCCTTCCCCTGCTCTCCTCTCTCAGAAAGCGTCTATCTATAGCCAGGAAGAGAGCTTTCCATCAAAAAACAAATGTGTTGGGACCTTGAGAACCATGAGAAACAAATTATATACCTTGTTGTAGTATACAAAGCTGACCAATATAATATATAGAATATTATAATATAATTATATTACATAATGAAATTATATTCATTATACCCAGTTTAATATATAATACATAAAGTAATATTAACTAATATTGTTTAAAGTGCTCTTGTAACAGTTTTATAATCATTGTCTCAACCCAATAGCAAAAGACATAGCTTCTTTGTTCTAACCTTATACTTGGGGAAATCAAGTCTTGCAGAGGACAACTAATTTGCCTAAGGTCCCCCAAGTGACGAGAACCCAGGCAATCCCTCCCTATGCTAGACCACTACGACGCAAAGTGGGCTTCTGGGAGATGGATCAAGCTTATTTTCAGTTAGTCTCTAACTAGGATTGCAATTTCTGGACAACAGCCACTTCTATGACATCCCACCACTGACATTTTCTCTCACTTTTATGATATCTTGGCTTTGAATGTTACTGCTTCCTCCAAGCACTCTATCTTAGAAATAACCGTCTCAGGCATGAAGAGAATTATCTTCAATTTAACGAATTCCAGCCATTCATTGCGCTTCCCCTTCCCCGCTAATTTATTAATAACAATTACAATGAAATTGGCATGCTGTCCAAATTCTTACATTTTCTCTTTACCTTAAAATACCATTCCTGGTGGTATTAAAAGAAGATGATATGTTAAGATTTACAGTTTATTACCAGTAACATAGCCATAGCCAATTGACCATAAAATTCAACTATTTTTAAGTAATTCAAAATGTCCGTTGTAGTGGATAGAATATTTGCTTGACTCTAGCTTTGGAATATTATTTTCAAACATCACTCTTCAAGTTTAGGCTTGATCAAACAAATAACCTATACAACAAGTGAATATATGCATTTCTCTTTACAGTGTATTTTTAAGGATGAAACTGGATAATTATTCAAACACAATTAGTTGTAGATATATATTACTTTGTATTATCTGGATACAAGTAAGCAGCTCATGAACTCAACAGTTAAAACTCTCACAAATCTCTATTAATGAAAACTACTTTGAATAATTCAGCATTTCAAATGCACTGATTCTCATACATAAACAAGTGAATGAAAAGATAATACTGTCACATGTTAATAGGGCCCAAAATATTTGTCACTGGCCCTTCACATCAGCTTTTACACATCAGTTTTACTACTCTATTTTCTATTATTAGACAGTATTGGTAACATCCCTTTCTATGGTAACTCTTTATCGCAGTTTGTCTGAGACCATCCTGGCTTGGCACTGAAAACTGAACTTCAGGAAAGCTCTCAACTCCAAGCTCCTCCTGCACCTTTCTTCAGCCATCCTCCCCAGAGCTAATCCATAGCATCTATTCTTAAAATGGGCTGAAAGCACTACCCGTGCAAAGTGTCAATGCCTTGGTCCCAAACATATGATTTCCGCATGTCCAGCTCTTCGGAAATTGCTTGTAGTATGGACGACAGGTGCTGAATTTCTTCCACTAGAAAATAAACATGGCTGACAACAAGGGAAAGGAGTCAAATTTGCTCAGGTGTGCCATTCTCGTACACAAGAAAACCCAACAAGTGATCTTATCCTTCTATCAAGAAAGCAAAGGCAGAAAGATACTAAACTGGGAGCGAGAAGGAATGATAAATCTACTTTCGAATAATGTGATTTTGAGGTCCCCTTGAAAGAGTCCAGAAGACATATCCAGAAAGATGTCAGGTACAAGGCTCTGGGGTCCAGGCAAGAGACTGAGCTGCAAAAAGTAGCTCAAAGGCCATAGATTATATTTGCAAATTGAAAATGGACAGAATATGAAGTAGTGAGAAAGATCTGAGGACGGGAAGAAAACAAAAGTAGAAGTTGAATAACTTGCCCCATCCCTTGAATCCTACTCTTAAACTGCCTGACCCCAGATTCTACTCAGCTGACTTCCTACGTACTCACATTGCTGGGTTTGGCTGGTTACTGTCCTCCTAGAGGACACTTCTGAACCATTTCTGGGCCTACAGTTGCCCTGACCTCCCCAAGGCACCTTTTCTATAAGCAATCTAAGTTTACCCTAAGAGCTGAGCAAGATCTCCTTCCTTTCTCTCACCCTTCCTTCTTTCCTTCCTCCCTCCATTTGTTCCTTCCTTCTCACTTTCCTTCCCCAATCTCTCCCCCCATATCTTTATTCCTCCTTCCCTTCCTCCCTCCCTCGCTTTCTTACATCTTCCCTTTCAACGACTATTTACTGAGCACCGATCACATGCCAGTCAATTCTCCAAATATGTAAATGCACTAGAGGCAAAGAACCCGAAACCACAGTATCACTACAACACAACGTGTACTCAAAATTATATAGTTAGAAGAAATGAGTTAGAACTTTTTAAATTTCTACTTTTTAAAGAAAATAGTAGCAGAGCTATTGAAGTCTCTTGACGGCACTCTCCGAAGGGAAACTAAAAAGCCTCATATGGTTACTAAAGGCATAGATGTCAGTAAGAACTAAAGTATTGGATAAATACTTTATAAAATAATAAATAACGCATTGCTAAAGGAAGACACAGAGTTCAGAGTAAGCTCAAGTCCCGATGCTGTGCTGTTGCTCCCCCAGCCCTTCCCTTTCCCAGTATGCCATCCATTCACTCGGCATCCCATAGAACAAATCTATAGCACCCTTTCTAACAGCCATAGTTCCCCATTCACTGTTTTGAAACATGCTGTCTGCGGACATGTGTTCCTATGGACTATTGAGTCAAGGTCATGGAGATACTCTGTAATGCATCCACTTGTTAACACAAGTTCAATGAGATCACAAAAAAGCATATGATTGGCTCTATCTGAGGAGCCTGGGCCATTCACGTTTTATAAAAATATCCTCCTCACTTGCAAGAAGAAAAAATGATTCTTAATTAAACATGTAATGTTTATTACAGTTAGAATATTAGCTTCAGGTCAAATTTATGATGCATTAGATTTGTACTTTTTATGTTGTATAGACTTTATAGTTCATTGAGATTTCTTATATAATCAATGTGTACAGTATATTCAAGCCCATTTATATGACAAAGCATCATTTCATTCTTTAAAATTATTACAAAGGTTTATAGCTGTTGCATCTTTGCTTTTATGACATATTTTTGTCACATCTATAGTTTATTTAATGATAAGTTCTTGGTCAGAATTGCAATGTCCAATTATGACACTGCACTTGTGGGAAAATGTGGCTGCTTTACGATAGCTTCCAGGAATAAATTGTGGTCAAAGGCAGAGACTAACTGTGCTTGAGAAGGAAATACTAAGAGTGGAAATGTGGGGAGTTTAGGGGTAGGGTTGGGGTGCAGGGTGGGATGGGATGTGTGTGCCTGTGTGACACACATATAAAATCCTTTCTCTATCCGAGACATGACACTGGGCACTCTGTCGCACCACTTAGTCCTTGATGGACACCTGAACTCTAGAGACATGTTATATCACTTGTACAGGCATAGCAATGGAGACAGAAAAGCTACTTGGGATTAGCCACATGTCTGTCACACACTCAGGTAAAGTCTACATCGACCTCTCAGCTACCATTTCCCCTTTGTAGGTCTCAGTAACTTCAAGCAGCTCCTGTTACTGAACAATTTTAGTGAGTGAGGAATAAATCCAGCTGTTCCCTCAGAGATGACCCTCAGGAAGATCAAGGGCACGGAGCCCACCAGAAAAGCCCACAACGCCAAGGCACAAATCAGCATCTTTAGTGTGATTTCGGATGTCTCGTGACACTCCTGTTCTCACGTTTTGTTCACAAAAGACCCCTTATCGTCTGGACACAAGCTCAATACTTCCTAAAGGATTGTTCACCAACACCTGGGAAGTCACAAAAGTAACAACTGTCTCAATGAAGAGTACCCTTCTCACTCACTTCATTTTTTTAAATATACAAATGTACAAGTGAGAAATTCTTGGTGGCCTGAAAGGTTAGGGTACCTGCTAGGAGAGAAGGAGTGATGAATTTCTGGTCAGCCTTCAAACACAAACGCATCTGAAACCTCAGAACAAGATTAGGCCATGAAGCCACATAAACTCCTTCATCATGACTTATCCTCCTACATCCCAAGCTTAAGCAATTCCAGTCTAGTAGCATTTTTAATTGGTCAAGCCACAGGACATGTACTCAAGTACTCGTTCCAGAAAATACACCTGCAAGTAAGGGACAGGGAGGACACTCATCAGACCTGGGTATCAAGTGCAGTGACTCTGTAATAGTAAGACTGTCAGGCTGGACAAGAATCTAGGTAGGAAAGCTGGGGAATTGCATTATTCCAGGGGAATAGCAAGTGTCCAGCCAGTGTATCGGGTAGGTTTCAACTGCAGCCAGCAGAAACCACTCTAGCTACTTTCAGCACAAAGTAATTTATCACTAAGCATTATAAGGCTTAAAATATCTATGCAGTTTCCAGGAATAATTCCAAGTGCCCTGACACAGTGTGCAAAAGTCACCACTGCGTAGGACACTGGTGAGTGGGGCACATGGCACCTCTGGCCTGATCTACCCAGCAAAGCGGACGCCTCCCGCCCACCTCTGGCTCTATCTGCTCGGCTCCAAACCCTGGCCTTGGATTAATGCACCGAAAGAACCAGCACAGTACACAAAAGCCACGCTGTAAGGGAGTTTGTTCAGACAGCTTCTTATTTTCCAGCATCTGCGGCACAGGAGGTTGGAATGATGTTAGGATCATAGATGGGAAGGTTGGAGTCAACACTGGGAATCTAAACCAGCAGAGGAGAAAGAAACGGTCAGCAATATGGACAGAATGCAAGAAGGAAGAATATCCTGCCTTCTATCCAAGGCAGGTAGACTAAGCCAGGGGGAAGAAAGTCAAAGATGAGAACTCACAGGGAGCCAGCAGTGGAGTGAGGAAAATCCCACGCTTTCTACAGAAGAGACAGGCTCCTTAGCAAGGTAGCAGCTGAGCACTCTTTATTGGTTTATCTGTCTAAACAGGCACGTAGGAGCTTGCTGGTAATGATGACCCCTCCATCCTTTAAAAAGCCAGGACCACTGCTAGGAACACTAAATAAGAAGAGTGGTCTGACCTGAGACCCTGCAAGACATCTTGTCTGTGAGTACAACCCTTTACAACCTGCCCTCCCTCTGGGACAACCCTGCTGTGTCATTAGGGATGCAGCCTGGGCTTGTCGGGTAACAGAAGCATCACCAAGGGGAGATGAGAGCAAGGTTCCTGCTCATCCAGGGAAGCAACCCGCTCTGCTCTCTACAAGGCCAGCCACAGCTGTCACAGTCTGGGGTCCTCTCAGCAATGTTTCAACCACGGGACCCTGAAAGGAGGTCGCCAGTCGCTAGGCTACTGAAATTAGGAAAAGAGCCCAGGCCTTCCTCATGCACATGTACACCGGCACTTGTGGACCACCATCCTCACCAGCTCCTGCAAAAACACCTCCCCAGCCTGAGCTCAGAGGGGTAGGTCTCCAACACCAGTGCACCCCAATGTGTCTACTCTGATATTCGGGGATGCACCCAACTGGTGGGGATCAGGCAATGTTATCATATTCAAGTCATCTCTACAAATTTTATTTGTTCTCCTCTACAACCTTGGGATAGGACCAAAAAATAGACAAAAAGAATCCATATAAAGACAAGCAAACTTGGACTTAGTAGAGATAGTGAAGGTTCCCAAGGCACACAATGTTAGTCCCACACCGGGCACCAGGACTGCGTTCTGGAAAAGCCGGAACAATGCTCACGACTCCAAAGCATAGCTTCTCTTTGGAGCCAGATCCTGGCAGCAGATGAAGAAGATTCGAGGCCCACTGCTGAGCGAGGGCAGGTTTTCAGAAACCAATAAAATCTGAAGTGCTTCATTCCACAGGAGAATTCTTATGGCACAGCAACCTCTTCTGGGTCATTCTGAAGAAAAATAACCTTACATAATTCTAAAAGCAGTTTCAGAATTGAATTAGAAAAAATAGAAAAAATGAAAGGGAAGGGCTCTTTTCCATGGCCAGGACCTGCTGAAGTTTCACTGACTTTAAGACCTTCACCTGTAGCTCCTTACAAGTGCTACGTGTATCTGTCAATTTATACTAACTTTGTTTTCTTAAATTTTGCTTCCTAAACTGGCAGCATTTGCTGGTGCACATTTTACACCAGTCACTCCTTCTAAGCATTTGAGATATATTTAACTTGACAACACCTCTGGGAAATAAGTCCTCCTCCCATTTCGTAGAAGAGAAAATGAAGAGCTCTGGAGTATTCGTGCTTATCAAAATGCGATGTACTCACAAACGTGATTGGAGGATGACCCAGACCCGGGACTGCAAACTCGCTGGTGGCACTGATCCAAGGACCACACTGCGAGTAGCAAAAGATTAAGAGACTCACCTCAAGTTGAAGAGCTGGGATGGCAAAAGCCAGATTCACAGGCTTGAAGTTCATGTCTAGCCCTGCACCCCTGGTTATCTGGGGACATTTCTGGGCCAGCAGCACCACCATCTTATGGAAACTTCTTAGAAACACAGATCCTGGCACCTCCTCCCAGATTCACTAATCAGCTGGTCTCAGAGGAGCTCAGTACAGTGAGTTCTACTAAGCCTTTCTGAAATTTCTGAGGCACACTTAAGTTTGAACCTACCATACTATGCCATGCCTTGGTTTTCAACAGTGGGCGGTTTTTTGTTTGTTTGTTTTTTTTTGTTTGTTTGTTTGTTTGTTTTTAGTCTTTCCTGCCATTTTACATTTGAGCCTCAGGATATACAGCCCCTCTGTTCTAATTACTGTCACACAAAAGGTAAGTTTCTTCAGATATGGCTGCAAATGCATTGCTTTCATCCTCTCTATAGCAGAGAATAACGACAAAAAGAAAAAATGAAAAACTTATACAGCCCCTAAGATGGAATGCAAAGGAAGAACTTAACTGGTTTTTCCAAATCAAATTGTTTCCATGCTCTAGGGTTATAAAGTACAACTGAGCTGCTGCAGGCATGTGCTTTATACCTAGAAAATGATCGCTCTCCTAGGCCGAAGCATAGAACAGATTTCGATGAAGAAATAGAAACGCTTCCCCAGAAAATTCCCCGGCACAGTAACAACGACGACGTACCCATCTCCTCTTCACGTTCAGAACCACAGAACCCCAGCACTTCCCCAAAGCAGGCCTCCGCAGCTGCCAGAATGAAATGAGTATGTGAGTGTGTGTAATACACAGAGCCCTAAAATGGAGAATAAATGTAACTCAAAAACTGAAAGAAGAGAGAAGCACAGTAGCATTTTTCTACTTACTGAGCCAAAACTAATCGCATCCCATTCTGTTCAATTTCCAGTCTGCTTAAAGTCTGCTTCAGTCCTTCCTTTATCTGACCCGGGACATTTGTCCTCACCAAAGCTCCCACCTCATACCCACTCTGGCCAGACTCCAGTCGAGATATTTTATAAGCTGGAAGTGTGATAGGCTCTTGATGACAGCCCATATTTTCCCGCATCTGCACTAAATTCAAACCATTCTTCCCAGCCCTATTAGACACGAGCAAAGTCGCTTGTAGCCAGTGGGTGTCCTTTGATTGTATTTTTAGAATAGCCCACGAATAAAATAGAGTTAGATTACCCAAAGAAAGCCAGTAACTAAATATGACAGTTTGAATACATCAGGAGAATTCCAATCGTTTATCTGGCGAATAGTCTCTCTCAATGTCATTGGAAGTTATGTGTTATGTACTGATTCCTGATTTCCGATAATCCAAAAGACTTGATGTAGGTATCAAAAGGGACTCAAAAGCAAGACAAAAACATGACAGTAATCAGAGGGGATGAGCAAGCACAGAGGAATGAGCGCACACACGCACACACACGCACACACACACGCACTCATGCCCATGTATGCACACCATGCAAGACCAGGAAAGGAGGTTTCCCTGGAACAAAAAAATGTCGCAATCGTCGGCTATTAAATCTATCTCCCTAAACTCTAGCCATTTCTCCAAAGCCCAACCTTCCTCTACTGTTATCTTTAGATATTTAATTAATTTGCACCCACGTCCCCAGAACTCTCATTCTTTAACTTGTATCTGAGCCTGGCCCCAGAGAATCAAATGCATATTCACACTTTCAGATGCTGGAGCTCTTACCATATTTAACAAGAAGCAACTCTGACAGTAATTGGAGTTTCGTATCAAGGTAAATAAATGGTAAGATCATACGAACATACTCCAGTGGCCCTGTGCATCCTGGAAATGCGAACATCAGAGAGCAAATTTAACATAAGGCCTCGGTGGAGATGAATTTTCCATAAACAAACAATGGGAAGAAAGCCTCGCTTTTGTCATGTGTTATTCCCATTGAAGAAAAGATGAATATTCTGTTTCATATATTTGTTACCAGAAGCCGCTGCTTCATTTATTTAATAGGAGCTTTTTCACTTCCTTGCCATGTGGGCCCAGTTATTGTGTCCCAGCCAGCAGTGACTAAGTAGCCCTACCCAGCAGTGGCTTTTAATGCAAATCATCCAAGTTATGAATGGTGCAGTGATGTGAATACTTCCAGTGAATCAGTTGAGAGGTGGCTTATCTTTTTCCTTCATCCACATCAAAGGAAGGAAGCCCCTGTCTCCTAGGACTGGGAAGCTGGCATTGGGACAGTTTCCCAACAGTGGTGCTACTGACCTTGGGAGCTGGTTGGTTGTTGTTGTTGTGAGGAGGGTGGCCGGAAGAATGGTAGCCCTACAAAGGTGCCCATGTCCCAAGTCCTGGAACCTGTAAATCTGTTATATTACATGGTAAAAGGAAATTCAGGTTTGCAGATGGAGTGACATTTACTTAGCTGACCCTAAAAGGGGGGCATCATCCTAGATTGTATGATGGGCTCACTGTGGTCACACAGGCTCCTACACAAAAGAGAGGCAGAACTGCTGGTCAGAGGGGCGTGACAATGGAAGAAACAGGAGAGATTTGAAACACGAAAGGAAAGAATTCCACTACTTCTGGCCTTGAGTATAGGAGATGGGGCCACCAGCCAAGGAAAACAGGCAGCTTTGAGAAGCAAAAAAAAAAAAAAAAAAAAAAAAAAGGTGAAGGAAAAGGTTGTGCCCTCTAGTCCCCAAAGGAAGGTGGTCTTGTGAACCCTTGTGGACTTCTGACCAATAATATGTGCATAAGATTTTTTAAAAATCCAGATTGCTTTAAGCTACTGAATTTGCAGTAATTTGCTACTGCAGAAAAAAATTTATGGCAGCCCTGTATTTTAATAAGATAGGGGTGCCCTGTACAGTGTAGGATGTCTAGCAGCATCCATGGCCTATTCCTGTTAGGTGCCAGTAGAGCCCTCCCCCCAAGTGACGACAGTGAGAAATGTCTCCAGGCATTGTCAACTGCCCCCTGAGGGCAAGCCCACCACAGGTGAGTCAGTGCCCTCAGACCAGCAGGCCTATGTATTTTCAGAATCAGGTTCTCGTCTCGCTATCAGGATATACCCATTCAACCTCAAATTTTATCCCACCTAGTTTCACTACCCCAATATGGACGGAGGCATTTATATTTTGAAAAATGCATGTATTAAAGGAAAATCTAACAAAAAAAAACTATCATTTATTGCCCTAAAAGAAACCAAGTCTGGTCCACAGAAAGACAGGTGAGAGGGTATAAAAGATACAGGTTTAAGTTCATTACCAAAAATGAGAAAAGTAACAACAGCAATAAAAATACTCAAGAGATTAATACCTATCACTTCATTTAATCTCCAAAAGTATTCATATCCCTATTGTGAACCCTAACTTAGAGGTATGGGGATATATTTGCCGTCTCTTGAGTTAGCCGGTAGTTTAGAGGTGGAAATGGAGTGACTTCTATTCAAGGGACAGAGAGAATGGAGAGCACAAAAATTATGCTGAGTGTTTGTGAATGTTTGGAGGATGGATGGAATTAATGAAATTAGAACTAACTCTGAAAGTTGAAAATGATTCCTTGCCCATATTTGGGGCCATTCCCTCCTTTTCCTCAACTCTCTTGTTACTATCATCTTAGGATCAACTCCAGAAGCTTTGAAAAACTGTAGGATGGAGACCTTTAAGAAATGACATTTAGGGGAAATTTCCATCTGTCCCTGACACTGCCCAGTTTTCACCCATAAACTACATGTTTCTTTGGTTGTTAATTGTCATTTTCTGTATACCAAGTGAGAGGTTTGCAGCTTGTCTGCAGTCCCACTTACTCTGAGTGACCCATCAGCCTTCGCCATTCCTACGTGCCCTCCCCTGTGCCTGAGAGGTTGGATTTCTACTGGGACTGGCTCTGTCCTTGACTGTCCTGGCCCACAGCCATCCCTCAGGGGCCCTCACTAAAGCATTATTCACTTAGCAAACCATATACCCCAAGTCTGCCTGACGCTGTCTTGTAGGAATGACAGTCTTGTTACTAGATTGTCTTTTATTCATGGGGGATCCAGAAAGGGGCAGCTCGGGCCAACTGGGAGAGGTGGGGAGATGGAGCGACTGCCTGGACCACCAGCGACCCTTCCACGAGGAGCAGAAGCTACAGCACATCCACGTTTCCCATAAAGACCGTTCTGCTAACGCGGATGATTTTCTTCTCCAGCTCTGCACTCTCTGGCTCACTTTACTATCATATCAAACGTGAGAAATCAATGCCAGACCCTTTGCCTTCAGAGAGTCCAGTGTCAGGAATATTTCTTGCTGCTTTACCTGAATTTCCCTTTCTTCTGCTTTTTAATTTTCTTTTTTATCTTGCTCCAGGAGGTAATTAGCCTCAGGGTAAGAAGACAGAACTGCAGCACTGCATCAGAAAGCACCATTTGGATGATATTTTATTGATGTCGTGCTAACAGCAGCACCCCCCCCCCCGCCCAAACTGAACAGGAGTTATTTAAATTGGTTGTATGATGAAGCTGTTTATTACCTTGCACTGAGCTAAACAAACGGGTGCCAAACCACTTCTACCATCCAGCCAGTAATTAGGGAGAATAAAATGCAATTTCACATTGAACAAACGCACCTCAACTGCTGCCGGGATGGCAGGTCCCACCGGAAACCCCCTGCGATGGCTGGAAAGCCAGCCTGCCACCACTCTGGATGCTTTGTCAGCAAGACCATAAGCGACTGTTCAGCAATAAGCTCTGCCTTCGGCGTCAAAATGGCATGAAGGAAATGAGGGCAAGTGGGGCATAACGCCTCGCTGAGAAGCAGAACAATATCGAATCGGGTTGTTCATAGCTTTCACCTCTGGGTCCTTTCAAGGGAGGCGTTCAAGACCCTGGTGGGTCCTGTTGCATTCACTGGGGCTGGCGGGAAGAGAAAAGGACAGCGCCTGAGGCAGCTCTTCCATCCCCATTCTAAAGACAGAAGCTGAACTCTGGGCTAAGGAAGGACTACTGACTTCTGCATTTCTTGAGAAAGAAAAACATCTAGAACTTGAATGGATTATTTGAGGGAACTTCATTCAACAAACCTTTATTGAGAACTTGCCATATGAAGATGATGGATAACAGCGAAAAATATTAACAACACATGAGACATGCTCCCTATGTTGAAATGGATAGGTATTCAAACATGTAGCTATGATACAATTCAGAATTAAGTGCTTGCTACAGCAGAGGTGCATTCAAGTGCTTCCATGCCACCCACAATGGCGAAGGGACGGGAACGTGTTTCAGAAATGCCAGAGTATTAGAGCTGAGCCTTTCAGTTTAGCAAGGATGGCAACAGATGGAGAGGACATGGGAGGGTGACCCGAGCTGGGAGCACAGCTGGGAGCAAAGCTCTGTGGCACAGGCACGCTAAACACATATGGGAAGCAGACAGTGCTCCCTGTACACTGGAAGCAAAAGCCAAGAAAGAAAATGATGCTCCCTGGGGTTCATATCAAGTTACTAGTTACTAGTGTGCCTTCAATCAGTGGTGGTGAGTGCCTACTGTTTACCTAGGAGGAGTGACCAACACACTCCACAGTAGCCCCAGTGACTCAGAAGTTCATATTGTCCTCTCTTCTTGAGTTTGAGTGGGACGCCGAACTTGCTTCTAATCAACAGGACATGTCATCAGCAACCAGAAGGCACTTCTTTGACTTGGTTACATTCTAAGTCCAGGCAGTGACTCTCATGATCATGCTACGTTATATGCCCAGGACTTCATCTTATCAGATAAGAAAGACTCCCTCGCTGGCTTTAAAGGAAAAAGGAAACTGCCGCGTTATAAAAGGATCACTGAGCAGGGAACTATGGGAGCCATGAAGAGCCAATAGTACCCTCCAGTCAACAAATAGCAAGAAAAGGAACGATGAATCCCGCCAATGATCAGAGAGAACACATGGGCAGGTGTTTTCCAAGGCAAGCCTCTGATGACACCACAGCCCAGCTGGTACTCTGCCAGTAGGCTGACAGAGGACTAGATATGCCTTACCTGTAAACCTTCACTGGTTCACAGAACAGTGAAGCAATAGACAGGTGGTTTTTTAAGTCACTAAACTTGCAATAAATTTTTAGGCTACAGAGAAAATTAATAAATTGGGTATTTAAATACTGAAAAAAGCTTGGCATTCAGAAAAGAGGAAGAGCCTCAAAGACCCTATTAGAAGAAGAACTGAATTGCTCATGAAAGAGTTCTCTTCCTTTGTGGTCCAATACTCTGTTTTGTTCTTGACAATTACAAGGCACCTTATTAAATGAATTAACATATGCAAAGCAATCAGCAGGAACATCATAAATGGCATAACTATTAACTAGTAGTATTACTTATTCCTGCTGCTACTATTATAATTTCCTGCCACAAAGACATCTCCTCAAGAGAAATAAAGTGCTGTTGAGACAACAGCTCACCTGAAAAACAGTGCTCCCCTTGGGTCGTAAGCTTTTGGGAGTTTTGAGAAAGTGAAGAAAATTACCTACTGGCCACCACAGAGAAGGATGTACGCGTTCACATGCACACAAGACATTTACCGACAAGGTCAAGAAGCTCTCGAAGAATGTGGGGAATGTGGAACTGTACAGTGGCGGGGAGGGGGGGTCTCCTGAAGACCCAAAGGGACAATGCAGGCCTGCAGACCTGCACATCTGATTTTACCCCCAGCTCTGATACTGAAACTTTGTGACTATCCTTTTTTGGCCAGTGACAATTTTACATCTCAGTGCCACTGGTCGTTGCTTAGTGGAGTGTTAACTCTGAGGCAGAGCGTATCCTCACCCTCAGCTCTTCTGAAGAATGGGTAATGTCTCCAACCGCCAGAGCGCTCAGTGACTTGACCTAAGACACATATTCCAAGGCTGACTCCGCAAACTCTCCTAAGCTTCCCGCACACTCTATAGCTGACATCTGGAATCCAACCAAACAGTGTTGATATTCCTCTTGGCTCCACCCCACCCGTGAGGCACTGCTGTATCCATTCTGGTGGGGGTGGCAGGACAGAAATTCAGGGACTGGCCCAATCTCATAAGGACAGTCTAGAGGTCACAGAGGTGGGGTCAAAATTGCCCATCCTACACTGAAGGCATCCGTGTAATTAGTCCACATGTATTACATGAACACAGGCTTCAGAGACTGTTCAGTTTATCTGCCACAGTTGACAACTGTGTATTCTCACAATTGCAAGACATTCACCATCAATCTAAAATTTTAGCTTCCTGAGTGGGACATGGAAATGTTATAAACAATTCATGGACCACCAAACTGAACATAATGGGCATGGAATTGAGGGAAGGGAACCTCATTCCACCCATACATTCCATTCCGTTGTTCTGAAATATATATGTGCATGTATGTATTTATGTATATTATATTCACACAGTGGTTTGAAATTAATAATCAAATTTGCACATCATTTTTAATTAAATCCACATCTTTCCTGTCTCTCCAGCTGTTGGCCCGGTGTTTATGCGGAGTACATCTGGCAGTCCTCAGCATTCTCCACAGTCCCCAGCCCTCTCAGTCCCCAGATACACCTGCTTTCTGCAGCTGGTCCCCCAACAGGTGCAACGGAAGCCTGGTTGATGGGCACTGTAAACACCCTGCTGTCGAGCATCTGTGCGGGAACAAAGGGTTCAATTCTAACTTCGACATTCCCCTCTTTGGTAGAAGTGAAAAACACTCTGTGTGAGCTAACCATGCTGGAGTCTCCCTCAGTCACTTTCCCACTCCAGGAAGAAATGCTATGGGTCAACTGGGTGTTAACAGCTGTGCCACCTTCCCAGTCACTAAGGAAGGTCCCCACAGAGAGAAGAGCTCTGGTCTTTCTTAGCTTGTCTGAGCTTACAAGCTGCCAGCCAGTGGCCTAGGCACTCCTTCTCCATTGCCCTAATGGGCAAGGTATAGATCTCCTTCTTGTCCCCCAGTTTGTGACCATTAGCCACCTGGTTTTGATCGGGGGCCTGCAGACCACTGCTTCCCACAGTACCTCCAAATGAAAAACATATGGAAGCAACACATATTGTGAGAATTACTACTTTGCAATTCCTTGTTGATAGAGTGGTAGGTACTTCAAAGCCAGAAAGTTTCAGAACAATGCTCAGCATCTTTTGGCTTTGGTTTGGTTTGGTTCAGTTTGGTTCTTATTCAAATCCTGAAGTGTGGGAAGGATTTCAGATCATTTTTCCTGTAGTGATTTGAAAAGTATCATGCCCTACACTGAAAGCATCCATGCAATTAGTCCAGATACAAATACAGGCTCTAAAACTATGCTCCGTGGCACCCAGGTTAATGGACTAATGCAATAAAGCAATAGGTTACAACAGGGAATTTCAATACAATTAAAACCATAAAGCTAATGATGATTTCTTTCAAATGAAGCTCTAGATGAAAATAAAGCACTAAACGTCTCTTATTCATTAAACAGCTTTGGTTCTACTTGCAGAAGTTCACGAAGGGCATTAGTCATCCAAAGTGCTAGATGCACTGGAAGTAACCTACACACAAACGGCCCCAACCCACTGTTTACTGCCCCACTCTCGCCTAGCTGCCAGCACACTACTACCCACACACTTGGGGGGCAGAGTTCAAGCATCACACATTAGGGTCTTCTTGCACCCTCTTTGTCCACATTCCGAGCCACCATACAAAGCCCAGGAATTTAGCTGGCCAGGTCAGGATGTCAGGATACCACTAACTGCAATGATGCTTCTGCTTTCTTGAAGATGTTACCATATCACAGCGTGGTCTTTAAAGGAGCCTAGTTATTTCTGATTAGTTCCTGTTACCCCGGATATATTGAGTCCCTGCATGAAATGACTATTCTACTTCAGCTTTTTTAACCCTGCTGGCTCTTTCCTGGTTTTCCCCCACCAAGTATTTCTTACTAATCTTTCTGAAAATAGGAGGTAGACTGTGGATGAATGTACCTCCTTACAACAAAATACTTGAGGATTATGTCCAAGGAGCTCAAGGCCCTGTGTCCTAGAATCCCAAGTGTGCTACTGCCCAGGAAAAAGGAAAATGATGATCTATATCCTTAGTGGCTATTGCCTGTGTGAGCCCAGACACTGTGTCTCTGGGCACAAAAGGTCATAAGAGACAACCACATCCAATCAGAGCTTTCAGCAGAACACATCTATTGGCACGTGAACAGTGCTTATGTGGTTTCCTTGCATAAAATGGTTGTAACTCCTGTCTTTTCTAAATATTATCCACTTAAAACTTTAATGCTTTGACAAGCAAGTTGTAAGAAAAAAATGAAAGTACTGCTCACTCTATTCTCCATGACCTTCACTTCAGACAGAAACCTGATTCATAGGCTTAGGAGGTGTGGGGTTGGGGGGAGAAGGCTAGAAAGCCATCATTTTATGCCAGTCTCACTAACCCGTGCTGGGTATCTTCTCCTGTCGCCTCAGATTCACTGCCCACCCTGCCCTTCTCCTTTCTGGGCCCCGTGCAGCTCACATCCCTGGGGTATGGCCCTGGCTTCCCGGCCCTCTGGCTTCCAGCGGATTTGGCCCATGCAAGTCACCAGAGACAGGTGGAAACAGAAAGCACAGTGGATATTCCAGAGCACTCCTTCCCGCCAGGTGCCTCTGGATTGGCAGTGTGCACTAATGAGGTATCTGGGGTTTGTTTCTAATCAAATGTGGTTAGATAAGCAGACACAGAAATGACTGTGATGAAGGAAGATGTTTTTATATTCACAGACTCCAGAAATAGCAAGCACAGTGGGCCACGGAGCGGGGCTAACGCAGGAGCGCCAGGGGCAGGCAAGGGGCAGGGGCACTGGGGGTACTGCAGGCAGAAGTCTCCATTGTGGTTTTTGCTGGAAAGCACAGGAAAGGCAGGGCCAAGCTGGGCGGCTTAAGTCATTTCCACAGACACTGGGGCAGGGCGCAGAAGCTGTCCAGTATCTGGGCTGGGGGGAGTGGGGGGGAGGGGTGCCCTGGGCAGGTGGACTGTGGCTCAGGTGTGAAAGTACAGTGAAGGAGTCTAGGGTTTGGGTTCTGCGCTGGCTGGTTTGCAGGTGACAGGGAAGCTCCCACAGGCTAGCTGCTGTCTCTAGGAACTGGCGAACCCTGAAGGGCAGGTGATCAGGGTCAAGACTGCATGATGTCAACACACCTGAATACAAGTCATAAAGACACAGCCACTACATGGCATTCCCCACTAGGCCTCGACTCCCTCCAGGCAGCCGACTCAGTAAATATGGATGGGGGGAACCTAAAAAATAATTCCTATCTAGCCAAAAAAAAAAGTAGAAACAGGATGTTAGAGAGCAGACGTGGAAGCCAGGGGAACGACGGCCTCTCTCGCCCCTTCAGCAGCATCTCCGGAACTTCACGGTGCCAACCAGCGCTGTTCTCAGAAGAAGTAGGGCTACGCTGGCTCTTAGGAATGTTCAAGAGCCCTCAGGAATCTCCCAAATGCAAATGCTACCGGGGGTGGAAGAGGGGCAGGAAGGAGTTACATGACTGTTCTACGTAAGACAAAAGGTAATGCATTAAATTACTTTGTACTGAGGAAGATGGTAGGCAGAGAGGTCAGCAGATCTGATCCCATGGGAGCACCACATTACATACCCTCTGTTCTCATGTTTGGTTGTAAAACAGAATCACTTATGAGCTTCTAACACTATAGGTGACCCAAATCTACCCTCCGATGTGTTCTGTTTTGTTTTTGTTGTTGTTGTTGTTGCTGCTGCTATTGTTGTTTTGTTTTGTTTTATTGGGACAGGATCTTGCTCTGCAGCCCAGACCGGTCCTGAACTCATTATGTAGCCCTGACTGGCCTTGGACTCACAGCAACCCTCCTGTCTCAATCTCCCAAGTGCTGGGATTATAGGTGTGCACCACCATGCCCAGCTTTCTCTGGTACTGAGGAACTGAACTCAGGGCAAGCACCTTAGTCGCTATGCCATTCCTCCATCACCTCCAACCTTTTTTCTTACGAAAACTATGAGTCTCCTAAGGGGACTTTGCTCTCCCAAACTTATACCAATCTCCTTAAACTTCAGTGTGCATAGGGACCTCTCTGAGACTCGTGAAAAGTCAGAGTCTCATTCATTATGTCTGAGGTGTGCCAATGCTGCAAGTCTCTGAACCACATTCTAGGTAAAAAAAGTGTCTAAACCATAAAGTATTTAACCAATTTCCCATTGTAGGATATTTAGATTCTGTTTAGTATTTTGCTATTATAAACAACAATGCAATGAACATCTTTGGGTATATTCATTAGTGCAAAATCTTAATAATTTATAACAGACCTATAAAATAGAAATTACTGAGTCAAAAAGAATACAAAGTCTTTTTAAAGTTCTTAATACATATTGCTGAATTGATTACTATGATGCTTATGCCAATTTGCATTACAAACAGCTACGTCTGCAAATGCGTTTCACTGTATCCTTATCAACATGGAAGAATATCTTTATCTTTGACAATTTGATGGGTGGAAATGGTTTCTCATTTCAATTGGCATTTTTATTAGTGAAGCAGAACTTTTTGCATGAGTCATTTATACTATTTTCCCCTGCAAATGGTTTACAGCCTTTGTTGGGTCAGTCTTAAATATTCCCTTGTCAAATGTTTTCAACCCGAGCCTACTATTGATTTTGCCCCCCTCTTTATGAGACTACATTTCCAATGTATAATTGAAGCAGGAGGGAGAAATAAAAGCTTCTTTAAAGAAACTGAGTTTATTGCTAAGTTGTGAAAACATAGTCGGGCACTGACTTCAGGGAGGGGCCTTCTCTAGGATGGTAGACGGAGACCCTGCCATGAAATCAGAACTGTATACGTTTTTAGCCATAACATTTGTATGTTTCAACCTACAGCAGAAGAAGGCAAATTCTGTATTTTGTACCTGGTAAGATGGTTGTTTGCTTAGCAGTTTCAAAATTTTTTAAAGCAAGAAAGGAAAAGAAATAGAAATAAAACCTCCATCAACATTTCTCCGCACCATAGTGAAAAGGCCACCCAAAACCACAAATATGTCACAGCCAAACATAGACCCTACTGTATGTATTCATGAAATGCTGCAGTCAGAGCACTAGGTTCAAAATGCAGGGAGGATTTCATACTATGAGTGCAGAGGATTGTATTTTCAACATCCTAAGACTGAAATATTTAAATCGTCTATAACAAACATGAACTGTGAACACTGAATTCAATACTGCACAGTATTGAAAGTGAAATCAGCAAGAATTGGTTAAGAATTTATTATATCTAAGTCTCTCTCTCTCTCTCTCTCTCTCTCTCTCTCTCTCTGTGTGTGTGTGTGTGTGTGTGTGTGTGTGTGTGTGTGTATGTGTCCTATATATTCCAAGAAATATGTAGCTTGATTCTGGCCACTACCTAACTTAAAGTCACATTATCCAAACTCGTAGTTTATTTTTCTATACGAGAGACTGAGCCCGGGGCCTCGCACACTGTAAACAAGCTGCCTACTACTGAGGTACACCCCCAGACCTTTGTATTTTTGAGACATGATCTCAGTAAATTGCCTAGGTTGGCCTCACACCTCAACCTCCTGCCTCCACCTCCCAAATAACTGGGAATATAGGTATACACCACTGTGTCAAGCTAAACTCATGATTTTGAAGATTAACTTTGGAGAACAACTTCTTCCATTCTCAGTGAGACTCTCTCCAGAAAGCGATTTTTAGTATATTTCAAAAATCTTGAAATCACTTACACTTTTAATCTAGTCACTTCACTTCCACGCCTTTATCAAGAAGAAGAAGATGAAGAATAAAAGAACAGCAGCCCTGATGATGACAGTGACGGTAGCTACACACAGACATGTCCCATCCACAGAAGCATCCACAGTGCCGCTGCAAATGTGGCGGGCCACGCCAGCCTCAGGGGAGGGTGCAAGTTTGCTAGCTAGGTATGATCACAACAGCAGAAAAAGCCAAGCACAGGAAAACAGCCGAAAGGGAAAAAACACGGATCGCGTGTGCCTTGCACTCCTGTAGGAGCTCTGAATGTGGACTACTTTCTTCCTACTGTCCCTTCTTAAACAGAAAAATCTTGTAAAAACTTACATCCTATCGTGTCCCTCATTTGTTCCAGCTTCTGAAGACTTTCCATTGCCCTTAAAATTAAAGCCCAATTCCTCACGCCAGCCTAGGAAACCCCCCACACTACTTGATTCTTTCTTCCTGACGCAGTTCTGCTCCTGTGACGCTGGTCTTGTCTCTGATCACCAAGTCTGCCATGCATACACCACCTTAGGACCTGTGCACTTGGTGTATTTCCTATGACTGTGAGACTCTGACCGTGTGTGTGTGTGTGTGTGTGTGTGTGTGTGTGTGTCCGTCTGTCCGTCCACCTCCTGGTCACTCAGCCTCAATTCAAATGGTCCCTTACCAGGAGTTCATGATACCAAAACAAGGGTCCCCTGCAGGTCTCCTTGGTCCAAGTCCCTGGAAGTCAGATAGTTATATTACATGGCAAAGACACCTTTACAAGTGTGATACAGGAAGAGCAGCTTGGATGATCGCAGTGGCCCAATCGAATAATCTGCCTCTTTGAGAACTCTGCCAGCGATAGCCAGAGGGAGACAGCTGAACACCTGAAGGAAGAGCTGTAGCATGACTGGGTTTGAAGACTAGGGGGGAAAGGCTGCGAACCAAAAAATACATATGGTCTCCAGAAGCCAAGGGGGCGAGGAAATGGTCCCTCCCTGACAGCCGCCAGAGTCACCAGTCTTACCCACACCTGGATGTTAGCCCAAGAACAACCACGTTGGGCTTCTGAAAGTACCGTAAGAAGGTAAATGTGTGTATTTTTAAGCCACAAGCTATGTGGTACCCTGCTAGGGCAACCACAGGAAGGGCTTTCTGTCCTCACATAGCTGTAGGGCGGCTTACTTATTCTGCAGCTGTGGGCAGGAGCATCTGCCTGCCTGGCCCTTCTGTTGCCTCCACTACTGAGTGCATTGGCATCTTCAGCACTCCTCCTGTCCAGGCCTGGAAATCAAAAGATAAGCCAATCTTGGAATTTTCTAGGGACCGTAAATAAGAATAACAACATTTTAAAAGTTAAAACTACCTCTATAAATAATAGGCATTGAATTTGACAAGTATTTTAAAAGTTGAAAAAAATCAGTTCAGGACATCTGTCCCTCCATCTTAGGGACTTAATGAATGAGCCCAAAGTCTGGATGATAAAATTACTAGGTGCATGTTCTGACCCACATGTGCACTGCACTGGGTCGGGGTTGGGAACGTGAGGGATTTGACAGGCAAATATGTGCTGCAGGGTCAGTCCAGACAGGTCTCTTACTACATTCTCCTTGAACTTTGTTCCAGGTCAGCGGTCAGCAAACTACCTCCCTCTCATCGAATTTGGCTTGGTTTTGTGAATGAAACTATTGAAACACAGGCCACTCACTGCCTGTGACGGCTTTTCCACAGTTGAGTACTTGTGACACATGCCCACACACTCTCTTACACACACACACACACAAAAACACACACACACACACTAATCCTTGTCATCTGGCTACTTACAGAGAAAGTTTGCCAGTCCCTGCAGATTCACTGGGGCAATACTTTAGAGACCCTTGAGTAAGACCGTCCGCAAGCTCACGGAGCAGCCATTCCCTTATTGGCAGCCGATACATGACGTTCATGTTTGTCTTTCCTCCTGCAGTTGGTTTTGTGGCAGCTGTCTTCTGACTGTGCTCAAGGATGCTAAGACGCACAGCCACACAAGCCAAGGAGATCCAGCTGCGGTGAGCCAGCTCCTTTCCCTGAGTCAGCCACCCCAGCATGTGAGCAGCCTCATCCGATACACTTGTAACCCAGAAGTCCCCAGCCCTTTCTACCATATTTTTGAAAATGCTAATGTATTTTTCATGACCCGTAAATCATGCTGCCCTGCAGCTCTCCACCCACGGAGTCAATGTCCTTTGTTGTTTCAGGGAAAAGAAGACAGAGGCCTGACCTTGAACCAATGACTTTTTTTTTTTTAGTTCATGTTTCGTATTAGTTGTCTCAAGTCATAGGGAAACTGCTGTCTTAGAAGTGAGTTTTGTTGAAAGGGAAATATATTATCTAGATTCAAAAACCACCTTTGTACATAGTAAGAGCAAAGCTAAGGGGGACGAAGTGATGAGCCCTACGATAAACCAGTGTAGAGAAGGCAGGGTGTGAAATAGGGGCGACTCCTGCCCTGCAGAAAAGGAAGAAGACTTTCCACCCCTGTCCCACCTGCCAGGACACTGGCCCTGGGCGACGAGACGCCAAAATTCCAGAAAGGTCGAGGGGATCCAAAAACATTCAAGTTGGTATTCATTTCCCCCCGTCCAATGTTACACATGCACACACACGCACACGCACGCACACACACACATGCAAGCACGCGCACACACAGGGCCTGGGGAGTTTAGGAGCAGCAGAACATCAGCAGCAGAGGGAAAGGCGCATCTTCTTCCCGCAGGGCATACCCAGGTAGAGACATCTAGGAGCTCCGTAACAGCCGTGTGATGGGCCGGAGAGCACGTGCTAAGCGTTTGCTGAGTGCACTGCAGAAAGGTACTGCAGCAGAAGCTAAGCAGTAGGCCACCAAAGCCAGGTCCTCACAGGAGCTCTATTCCTGGCTACACACCACAGCGTCTACACAGCAGCTAACAGCGCAGCGGAGGGGGCCAGTGGGGCCGCCGTCACACCCTGGTCACACCCAACCTGGCACAAAGGTGCCACCCTGGTAGCTGAAGTTACCCTCCCCAGTGGAGATAAGAACAGAACTAATTCTCCAACTTAATTCTCAGATGAGCTGCCCTCAAAGAGAAGTCAACAGCAGCCAGAGTGGGTCAACACATCTTTCCCTACCACGACACCTACCTGAGGCCTTTTCCTGTACCCAAGCATCACCCAAGAAAGAAGAGGACTGAGAAAAGAAAAGGCCTAGATGACAGAATGTGGGCTTCCCTAAAATCCTTTGCTTCAAACCAGAATAGAGCAATTTATTCAAATAGGCACCTTCTATTCCTCCTGTTTACCTCCGCACAAAGAAGGATCTCAGAGTGAGACAGTACCAATTCCAGAAACGAAGGCTCCATGTTTTGAGCACAGTATGATTACCGTGGGCATTTTCCCAGGGCCACACCCTGTGAGTTCTTCTTCAACCCCACACACAGGCTTCAATCGACTTTTCTGAACACCTGCAAGGCAGGCCCCCTTCTCACAGGGCAGAGAGGAGAGAGAGGGGCATTAGGCAAAGGTAAGGAGCAACATGAGGTCCTCACATGGGTTGGTCTGAGTGCCCTTCCTGCTGCAAAGTGGATCACGGGCCTTGGGCAACATTTCCCCATGTTAGCTGGCAGCCCAGCAAGGTGGCCACAGGGATGGTCCTACTTTCTGTCGCTGAGACCTGCTGATAATAAGAGTTTTCCAAACCAAGTAGCTGATTCTGTGGATCTTATAACTTCAGATCAAACCAGGACGTTCTGTTTCCACGGGGCCACTTTCAGGCCCCACTGTCCAACCTTGTCCTGTGCAACATGCACCTAAGAGAACTCAAATTGGAAGCGGTTCCCTGAGAGACGCACATAGCAGGACGCAGGACAGAGGCGTGATGCTGTGGAGTTACAGCATTTCCCCCAAAACTGGAATTAATTATCGCTACTCGGTCCTCTGTCCCTCTCAGATCTGCAAAGTGTGGGTCACAATGACTTTGGTTTTTTGGCCCGCCACATATTGAAACCATTCCTGCATATTGATACAGAATATCTCAGCCAAATCCTTGTGAAAATTACTTACTGTGCAGCACAACAGAGTGAGTTTCTAAAGTTAAACGTCTTGGGATATTTTATCTTTTCAAGTACATACCAAAAGCAATTAAGTTCAAACTATGGAATACAGTCTTTGCCAGTTTCCATTCTTGACACATATGTGTCTCGGTTTATAAGTTCAAAGACCTTTTAAAGGATCAAATCTCTCGCTTTAATTTTCTCTTTGCAAGTAAAAAAACAGCCCTGCATCCTTGTTTAAATCATCTGTGAAGAAGTGTGGTGTGTGAGGCTTCTTCCCAAGACGTGTCCCATGGGGGAGACTGCGCGCCCACTGCACTCCCCTTCTCAGACAGCCCACAGGGGACGCCACAGTCAGCCAAATACAGAATTCAGTCACAGGGCTCTGAGCGGGAGACAAGAAGAGCAGGCTATGCAGGGTGGGGGAGGGAGACACCCTCTGACTCTCTGAGCTTTTGCTGCACAGACCCACACCCTAAGTGCACCCAGACCGCATGCCCCAATGGTCGCAGCATGCACAGCGGCCTCGTTCTCCTTCCTGCTCGCTCCTGGTCCCTGGCTCAGCTCCACTGCCTGATGACATCATAGCGGTTCCCACTGCTCTTGGGCCTCCCTTCCCCACTTCCTGAGGCCTCTGGGTCCTGTCATTCTCTCCTCACTCCTCCTCTTCTTCCTCCCTCTAACACGGAGCCCTTGATTAACGGATTTGTGCATGCAGCTGAGTGATACGCCCGAAGGTGCTAGAAGAGTCCAGGAAACCTGCCGGGGCCCTACCGCCCGCCCCCAGTGCACACACATGCACACACCCTGATCTGTTTTTCAATGCTGCTTTCCAAATTACAGTTTAGTATCATTTGTGGATTCTATATTTAGAGTTTCACCTATAGGTTACAATGTGGCAGCCACACCTTTGGGTCCTCACAGGCACCCTGGAAGTCATCTGCAGACGTGGGCAGGTGGGACAATCAAACGTTGGCCTCCTTCAATGAGCAGTGTCCACCCACTTAAGTGCTCCTTTTTTTTTTCTTGCATTTTTGTGCTATGTGATAGTGATGGTGCTATTTGGAACGGCCCCTGGGGGAAGGCTGATCCAGGAGGGTGAGGTAGGATCAAGAGGTTCTGGGTGCAGTCACAAGGCGAGGTGACTAGAGACTCCAGGAGCACACTGCACATTCCAGAAGCTGGAAGAAAGGAGCGTGCGTTCACAAAACCACAAACAGATGATAAAGGTTGGAGGACGTAGCCATGCTTAACTTGATTTAAACATTACACAATATACACGTAGATCTAAAAATCACGTTACCTATCTCACTAATATATGTAATTTTCTGTGTATGATCTATGGATCAAGCCCAGGGCCCTCACACTAATCTACATCTCCAGCCTATTTTTCAGTTTTGGTTACGAGACAGCCTCACTAAGTTGCTAAACTGCTCAGAAGGAATCTGAATCTATAGTTCTGCTTCAACCTCCCAGAGTGCTGGGATTACAGGCCTGCACCACTGGGACTTTTTAAGTTTTCAATGTATCGGTTAAAAAGTTTAGTAAAGAGAAGAGCACAATACAAAATGAAAAATAAATAAGTAAACTAAAATGGCACCCAAGCATAGGGCCACGTGGTGCCCCACACTCCCAAGTTTGGGATGGATGTGCCCTACCACACTGAGAACAGAGTGTG
This sequence comes from Ctenodactylus gundi, assembly GCA_004027205.1. Taxonomy (NCBI): domain Eukaryota; kingdom Metazoa; phylum Chordata; class Mammalia; order Rodentia; family Ctenodactylidae; genus Ctenodactylus; species Ctenodactylus gundi. The sequence goes on from PVKB01002871.1 coordinate 32,231, forward strand.
TCTGCTAAGCTCCCGTCAGCTGTGGGTGATAGTTCCCTTGACCAGGTATCCAATGTTAATAAGCCCACAATATATGAAAAAGGTTTCTCCATATACACACACAGAAAAAAACATAAAGCAAGAGTACATGATGATCAGTTGACATAATTGTGACCAGAAGCTTATGAGAACTTAACCTGGTACCTCTCCCAGGAACAGTGGCTCAGTATTCACTAATTCAGCTCTTGGATATACTCTAGCATGTCTTGTACTCTAGAAGATAACTACTGTCAATTAGAATTGGCAGCAAAAATAATGAAAAAGTCAAATAGAAGTTTTCAGTATTATACATTCTGCAAAAGAAGAGCCTCTGCCCTCATCCCCAGAACTATAATTTCAGTTTCAGAATATAATTAACCAGGTGAGTGTGAGTGTGTGTGTGTGTGTGTGTGTGTGTGTGTGTGTACATGTGTGATACTGGTATCAAGTTCAGAATCTCCATTCTGAGCTACACCCATAGCGAATTTTTAATTTTTGATTTGAAGTAAGGTCTCACCAAGTTGCTAGTTTACCCAGGCTAGGCTCAAACTTGTGATCCTCCTGTCTCAGCCTCCCAGACTGCTGGAATCACAGGCCTGCACTACTGGGCCTGCCAAGTTGGTTTTATCTTTGGACAGCAGAGGCAACTCCTCCCTCTCGGACCATAGCCTCAAGCGCTTCCCAGCTCCAGGCTGTGCCTGATACACTATGTCCTCCCTCACACTGGCTCCCTGCTCTCCTCTCCACAGAGTCTTCCACAAACACCCCACAATTGTCTGCTGGCCTCCTTCAAGCCCAGCTCTTGCCCTTCTGAAACCTCCACTTCAACCATGACGTACAACAGAAGGGGATTTTATTTGTGTCTATTTATGTTTCTGCCACTCTGTCTTGATGGATATGCATTTCATGGACCATGATTCCCTCCCTGGTTTGTGAATTTCTTATTTCTTCCATAAGGCTCACAATCCGCGCTGGAGTGCCTTGTGTTTATACGACTGCTGTTGTGGTTTGGATCTGGAATGTCCCTCAGAAGCCTCATATATTTGGAAGGTGATTAGGTCATGAAGGTAAATTGGACCAGGTGAATTAATCTATTGATTTTACTTGCTGCTGAGACATGGGACCTGGTCAGGAGAAGCGGGTCGCTGAGGGTATGACCTGGAAGGTAGGTCTCCTATGCTAACTCCCTCCCCATTCCTCACTCTGCTTCCTGTCCTAGGAAGCCATCAAACAGCCTTCCTGCCCCCAGGCCTACCCCTGCCCTCCCTCAAGCCCTTCTAGTTGATTGGGGACAGACTGAGAGCCCTGAACTATGAGCTACAGAATCCTTTCTCCTTTTAAGTTATACATATCCAGTACCGCGTATCAACAACAAGAAAACTAAACCACTGTTACTTTAACAAGGAAGTAACTAAAACAGAAACTGGTACCAGGAAAGTGGGGTGAGGTGCTGTGATTTCACTTGAGCATGCGGTTTAGAAGCCTTTGGAACTGGTTTGTGGGTAAAACTCAGGAAGTTTTTGAAATGCTGGCTGGAGAAGCCTTAAAATGCTGCGAGCCAAGCCTTATGGGAGATTCAGGTACGAGCTCAGGAGAACAGAATGTAGGCAGAAACGCAGATCGGAAGGCTAGGTTCAAGAGGTTTCAGATGGGAAGGAAGGCTCTACTGGCAAGTCGACTAGAAACCACTTGTTTTACACTCTGGAGAAAAAAATGCGTGTCCACATTTTGCCCATGTCCTGAGATTTTGTCTGAAACTGAGATTAAGGGCAATGAACTAATTAATCTGGTGAAAAAAAATTTCAAGACAGCCCAATATTCAGGATGTCACCTGGATACTGCTTGCTGCTTTTAGCAAAAAGATGTATAAAGCATTCAGTTTTGCCAGAGACTATCAGCCCTCTGGGTTGTGGCAAAGGGAAGCGTAGGTGCTAAGAGGACTGGCGTTGGACAGAGGCCAGGTGTCTCACACCACAGAGTGGGGAGGGGGTGCCTTGAGGGCATCTCAGAGACCCGCACAACCCCACTCTTTGAAGTCCAAGGGTGTCAAGGCAAAAGGCTTTGCTTTAAAAAGATAGCCCAGTGCACCCTGTAGGGCCACCTAGGAAGATGAAGCCACAGCTATGTCAGAACTAGACCCCACAGTAGCCACGGTCCCAGGGTACCAGACTGCTGCTCAATCCAGTGGTAGACCCTGGTGTTCACATGGTGCTGGTCATGTAGGAGTGCAGAATGCAAGAGTTATGGCACCATGGAGACTCCCACCCAGATTTCAGAAGAAAGCCTTAGAGGCCAGGCAGTGTGCTCGTGAGAAGACAGTACAAGAAGCCGTGAGAGTGGAGCCGAAAGTACAGCAGAGACCCCAGGACTTCAGAAATACCAGAGACAAAGGACAGCTGCTAGGTAAGCTAAAGACAGTGCGCAGAGTCACCCCAAGAGACAGGCCATCACTTCTGACACAGGGGCACCCAAAATCTTTGGAGCTAACATCTTACCAAAGCTTGCCACAGGTCTGAACACAGAGCTACAGGATTTAACATTTGTGCTGCTGGGTACTGATCTCACTCTGGTCCAAACGCCTTCTGTTCTCCCCTTCGCCCATTTGAAATGAGGGTGTGCATCCTGCACCGCTGCATGTTAGAAGTCTAACTTTTCTTTGATCTTCAACAGAGATCCACAACTAAGTTTTCCTTGAGCCTCAGCGGATACTCTGGAGTTGGACCTTTTTAGCAGTGCTGGAACTATTAAGAGTTTGGGGTCTCTTAGGTAAGGACTAAATGCATTTTGCATAGGTGGTTATGGGTTTAGGGAGGGCTGAGGCAGGATGCTACAGTTTGGATCTGTAAAGTCCTCCTAAAGCCTCATTTATTTAGAAGGTGACTGGACTGTTAATCAGATCCAGTGGATTAATCTAACTGATTTTATATGCTGTCAAGAAGTGGAGCCAGGTCAGGAGGAGCCAACAACTGGGGGCATGATCTAGAAGGTTCCCACCCACCCCTGCTACCTCTTTCCCATTCCTCACCCTGCTTGCAGTCTTGCCATGCCAGCCAATAGCTTTCCTGCACCGAGGCCTACTACGCCCTCTGCCAAGTGCTTCCACCGTTGCCAGTTGGGCATGGATGGACTGACACCTCTAATCTGTGATCTAAAGTAAACCTTGCTCCTGTCAGCTGTGAGTGTCAGGTACTGTGCCCTAGCAACAGGAAAGTGACTAAGACAACTGCTAAATACATAATACTCACTACATGAAAATGCAGCTCAACCCTTCCTGCTCCATGTACAATGCTTCCTATCTGACGTCATACTCCAGGCAAGCCAGAACATCATCTCATATGCTTTCTCCGTCCCTCGGTCTGATTTACAGGCTTAAAGGAAAAGATCAGCTCAAGCACAGCGAGTGGAAATGTTAGGCATGTGCATGTGCCAGAGACAGCCCATAAGATGACCACCACAGGCCACGATGATGCTCAGTGACCGACCTGAGAACTGAAGGAGCAGCAGGGGATGCCACCTCATAAGGAAAGAGAGAAGCTTGGGGGGGGGGGGAGAACACAATGCCACTAAGGAACTATTTGTGAAAATAACAATCATAATAATAATTCATTCCTGAATCTGATAAAGTCTGCAATTCAACTCCAACTTCAGGTAATATAGAGATCAGAGAAACACATCAGACTGTATCATTGTGACACACAGCAAAATTCAGACTGTAGAAACTCTACAGGTCACATAGCTTCATTTCTTCTGAAAGTTAATTGTGAAGCAATGGAAAGAGAAAGAGAGAGGGAGGGAGAAAGGGAGGGAGAGAGAGTGAGGAACAGAGAGAGAGGACTTGTAAGCTAAATGAAGAGCTAAAGCATACCAACAGAGAGGCAGATTAACAGAAACTATACAAAGACAAAGAGAATTGATTTGGAGGGTTTACACGTCTGAGAAGAGAGACAGTCCAAAATGGCTGGGTGCACATGTGGGAGCTGGAGGGTCTGGTGGCTGCTCAGCCTTGTGTCAGAACACCAGTTGGAGCCTACAGGACAGCCTGTGCAATCCTATCACAGATGATTGTCCAAAAAGCAAGGTAACGACTGAAGACTGGGCCAAATCTGCAATGCAGATAGGTGAAAATGAAAACAGGAGCAAGTTCGTGTCCGCAGGCTAAGGCGAAGACCACAGCTTTCCAGGACAAACTGTAATATTTCTTCTTCTTTCTTTGTATTTGGTTCAAGCTACCAGCTGGGCACCCACATCCTGGCCCATGAGTCCGTCACACATACCTAGAAACTCTTCCCTGCGCACTTTCTAATCTCAACAAGTTGACATCATCCTTCCAACAGTCACATCAACCAGTCACAATGTGTGAGCTTCATGTGGTCATAACTCAAACTGTAAAAAAGAAGTATGAAATAACTGAAAAATTAAACACTACCTAAACATTCAATGGTGTTAAAGAAATATTGTTAATTATTTTCGGTGTAATGACATCATAAACATCTTCTTACAAAACAAGTCTTACGGAGATTCACGCTAAGGTATATGTTGATGAAATAATGCAACGGTGGGGAATTCACTTCAAAATAAGAACGAAGGACAAGGGTGGGATGAGTGGGAGGCTGCTGTTGTTTGGAGCCAAGTGAAGGCACGTGGGGTGTTTATCCTGTCATTTCTGTCTGCTTCTGTACCTCTCCAAAATGAAGAGATGAAAATAAGCCAGCTCTGCCCCTTGCTAGCAGTTTGACCCTAAGCTACTCTTCAACCATTATGAGTTTCATAGCTCATAATTAGCGAACAGACCAAATCCAAATTCCTGTCACAGCATGAGGTTCCTCCCCACTTGACTACAATCTGCCTCTCCTGCCACATCTCCCCCTTCTCTGCCTTCACCTCCAGCCCTAAGGTCCAGCCATAGGAGCAACTGGGAGCACTGCGCACATCAGCCTCATTCTGGCTTCTTCCATCGCGTTATCCCTCCCACACCACCTACGCCGCCGACCTCACCTCGCCCCTAATCATCCTGCCCACTTGCCTCACTCCCCCAGCCATGCTGGTCATGACTCCTTGGTTTTCTCATAGTCCTTTGGCCATAACTCTGCAGCAGCAGCTGTCACGATAAGTAGACTAACGCATATTCCAGAGCTGGGTCCACATCCTTCCTTTGTGTGGTGTCTGGTACCGGATGGAAGGTTTTGAGGGATGAAAAAGAAGAAAAGAGGAAGGTGTTGGCATTTTTCCAGTGGCTGAGTCTAGAAACCTGGAAGTTATGAATTCCCAGACCAGAAAGGAATGTCAGATCGCTGTGAAAACTTCTTCCTCTAAAGATAAGTACACTGACTCTTCCTTCACCCTCTTCATTCAATTTGTCACCACATCGACTTGTCATATCCTCTCACGCAATGTCTACCAGACGTCCCCCACCCTCCATCCGTGCTGACCCTGTGTTCTGTCCATGCTCTCTTACTCATGCTGGGCTCGTTGAAAGAGCCCTCAAAGGCGGAGTTCTTCGCTCCCCGTACCCTGAGCCCTCTTGTACCCAACTGACAGAAGAAGCTGTATCTGGTCTTTTAACATGTCATCCAAACCATCCTGGAAAAGTCACTACAATTTCCTATGGGCCTCTTTGTTTTCTTTTTTTGTTTGTTTGTTTGTACTGGGGATTGAACCCAAAGGTGTTCTCCCACTAAAAAGCACCCCCCATCTTTTTTCTTTTTTAAGACAAAGTCTGACTAAGTTGCCCAAGCTGTCCTCAAATCTGCTATCTTCCTGCCTCAGCCTTCCAGGTAGTCTAAGATTACACTGAGCATCCCCAATCCCAATTAAATGGCTTCATTTTTAAACCACACTCACAACCTGGCCTTGTAGGGCTGAGTCATCTGAGTGCCCCCCTAGTTCACTCTTCTCTAACTCTCAGGCACATCATGCCCTGGGTATCTTACAGTGTTAGAAATACAGCTGTTCTCATGTCTTCCTCCAGCCCTCTGTTAGGTCCCACCTGAGGACTCACCTGGTCCCCTTTGCTCATTGCACTCCCAGTCCTCTCTCCAGGGGCCCTACCACTACACCCCTCCTCCCGCCCTGCTACGGACCAGACTCATCTTTTCTTTCCCAGAATTCACATGGCCCTTGTGTTCACTTTCCTGTCTCCCACTCAGAATGTCAGTGACTTCAGGACAAAAATGTATCTTCAGCAATGTGGATGCCCCAGCATCTGCCTGTCCCAGCCTTTGCCTCTTACTACCTCACCTTTTCTTTAAGACTCAGGAAAAAATACCACCTGCTGAGAAACTGAAGCAACTAAAAATTCCCGTGTGTCCGAACTCCAATGGAAGCTGCTAGTACCTCCTTACAACATTTATAGCATTCCTCCTCCTGATATAACTGTTTGCTATTGTTCTATTTTTCTTAACATGGAACAAAATCCAGTCCCCTCATCTCAGTACCACCTATCCTACACGCCTTCAGCACCCATGAAAGTTCTTGCACAGGCTAAGCCCTTATTGTGATAGGCTTCCTTTGAACTTTTCTATGTGTTTTGGGAATCAAAGTGTGTGTATGGGGGGGGGGGGGTGATAGGAACAGGCATGTTTTTGAGTGCAGGTACATCTATGTACGTGGCCCATGTTGCTACCCTGGTGAGTTTATGTGTAAGTGGTTCTCAGTGGTAACACTGTAGGATAAAATGTTATCAAAGAAAGGGCAGAGAGGTGGGTCCATTCCCTTAATGTTACTATTGGGGACCTCAAGACTGCGGGACTGACTTGGTTCTAACATTGAAAGTCTCATGCCCTAGGAAACCCCTAGATCCAGGCAAATCTAGATGGTGGATCACACAAGCCCTAAGCCTAATTTGAGTACCAAAGCCACCTCTCTGTCTCCCTTTCCTCACCCCTTAAGTCCTTGTTCACTCCCCAGCATAGCCACGGAGCAAATACATCAACATACAATGCTAGCCCACACCACACTTGAATAATCCTTCAAATTTCCCAGTGCCAAATTAAGCCCTGTTTTGCGCAGCAAGTGGGGTGCTTTAGATCTCAGGAGACATTATTTCAACAGATTAGAAATGCTTTTTTAAAAGATATTTGGGGTTGCTTCAGCAAAATATAAGGCAATTAAGTAAAATATTCTGAGATCACATAAATACTCTGATGATGTCACTGAGTAGCAACTTATTTTCTCAGTCCCTCCTCAAATGATATACAAACACAGATGAGGTGAAAAAGAACCTTCTAGAATAATACCAATGGGTCCTGTCTGCCTGTAAAAGTCCCTTTTACTCATAATATACATCCTGTGATCTTCTTGTGATGGTTTAGAAACCAGATTCTGAGTTGTGGTATTTCCAGGTCAAATTTTCATAGAGAAAAGTTCATCTAATCATGTTCAGAAACAATCCAGCTCTAAGTAGGGCCTCGAGCACCTATGGCAAGGCTTCGGGGATCTTTGTCCTTGGTTTGGTTTTACAACAGAATTTCCAATGTGGGAATTTGTTTTCTTGACTTTCCTTTAGTTCCCACAAGGGAATGACAAAGTCCTTCAATGCTTGTTAGAGCCGCTCTCTGTGGCCCACCGCCACGCCTAATGCCTCGGAGCCAACATCTGAAGCGATCAAGTGTGCACTGGTGGGACACCTGAGGACCTATAAAATTATTTAATTTGGTAAAACATTCAGCTAAGATTCTGGGAGTTTCTACATGGTTCACAGCATGTGAATTGTTCCAAATAGACTCAACTGGCTGGATTTTTTGCTGGATTAACTGGAGGTTCAGACAGCCTTCTAAATCCACCATTACAAGAGTAAAAATATGTGACGAACACTACCCATAAAGTTGGCAGAATCAATTATTTTTTAACAGGAAGAAAACCTTAAATTGTTCCTTCACGTTGGCTGCACCATCAGTTGAATACGCTACATAACTTTTCATAGAAATATGATTTGATATGAGAACATCTGTAACCGTCTGGAACATATTTTTCCCAGGACTTTACTTCGAGCTCTCTACAGATATCAGATGTTCTCCACAGAATCTGTGACATGTCTTAGGATTCTTGAATAAACATCAGTTATGCCTCTGTCTTGAATAGTGTCAATCTGAACTGAAAAGCTGCCAGCCTTCTTAACATCAGCACCAGCAGACTTCTTAATTAATCGCTGATACTGTGGATAGACTTATATTAAAATCAGAGTTGTGTAAGTGGATCTTGCCCTTATTTCACAAACTCATTTTAGTTTCCGAAGATTCCAAATGTACTTGCAGCACGCAGCAGTCTGAGAAATACACAGCCGAGCTTAATGTCAGTTCTGGCATTTGCTAGAGTGTTACGTGTCTTGTGGTGACTGGCAGGGTCCTTTGCTGATGGCCTTAGGTCCTTTAATTGTGCAAAATAAAAATTTTTCAGCACAACTTGTCCTATCTTTGTATACTTGTGATTATAAAATGGAAGACTAACAGTGTGATTAATAGTCCTTATTAAATGGGAAGTCTTCAACTCTTAAACCAGTCCCTCTGAAGCAAATGTTCTGCAAATTGCATCTGAAGTACATACTACAAAAAACCACCTAATTAATTTTAATGAAATTATCTCAGATATGCACAGAGATGCGTGTGCAAGGACAGTCTTCTCAAAGTTGTTTAGAGATCCTAAAAATTCAGAAGACTTGCACTACAGGGAAGAGTTAAATGATTTATAGTAAATCCCTCCAAAGAACTACTATGATGCTATTAAAATCAATGTGGCAAAAGTGCTTTCACTTACATAGAAAGATGACCCACCATTACTGTTAGGTGAGAAAAAATAAATTTTAAAAACAGTATCACAATATAATAGATTTTTGCTCATACTTTTTAATTATAGATATCCATGAATGGAAGCACAGAAATTGGCCTGAAAAGCTATACACCAAAGAGTAGGAGTAGTTTTCTCTGGACGGCGAGATTATGGGTAAATCTCACTTTCTGTTCTTCTTTACACTACCACCAAGCTACGACCTACCCATGCCCAGGACAGAAAGGGGAATCCGAGAGATGATCAGGGGACAGAAGCAGAAGGCTCAGGAGTGGGACATGAGGACTGGCACTGCTAACCAGCTCCCTTCCAGGTAATACTGGAGCCAGTGGCCTGGCGACCAGTCTTTGCGCAGCACTGGCCCAGGCTCCAGGCTCCGCTCCTGGCCCAAGCCAGGGCCCTTCCCAAGAGCCAGTACTGAACACGTGATTGTGCAAAAAAATTAAAGGACAGATTTTTCAGGCATAACACCAGAATGCACTGCAAGTGCCTGGTCCACAGTAGGGGAGGGCGGGAATCTCTGAGGCAGGCCCTAGAGTCTGCTCTCCTGCTCGCCCTCCAGGTGGGCTCTGCAGCCAATGAAGTTTGAGAACCTGTCAGTAATGGAAGGAGGAGGATTCTTCAGGTTGGTCAGAGATTCCTGGGAAAATGCGAGAGTGTTTTCTCAGAATAAAGTATCACACATGGCCCTCTTAACACTTGAGTATGAATTAGTGCCTCCAACTGGCACTGAAAAAGGCAGCTTGGGTGCAGGCTTCTAAGATTTGATTAAAAAAAAAAAAACTTTTTAAAGGCACAGAAGGGAGCTGGAATCGACCTCAGGACCTGACGTCTTTTCCAAAGGAGCTGGAGGGGAAACACATCACTTTCTGCCCAGAGGCTGCATGCTTTGAAGTAATACCACCCCAGAAAAAAAGCTGGTAGCAAAAACAGTAAAGAAAAGAGACCGACTTCCCACCTCCCCAGACATTTTTCCTCCCATTTTTGATTACTGCGCAACTGCAATACACAATGCTTACATTAAACTTGAGCAATCTGTGTACAAAACATCAACTTCCTACTCCCCTCCCTTCTCCTCCCCTCCAATCCTGCTTTCACCCCCTCTCACCCGTTTGACTCTATTACTCGTTTAAACTCTGGGCTTCTCATACTAAGGAAACCATGCTACTTAATCTTCTTCCCAGAGGTTTAAGCAGGCCCCAAGGCAGAGGCTACAAGAGCTGGACCGGGAGCCCCTGACAGTCTCTTTCCCGTGGCCAGGGCTCCCAGCTGTGTGCGCCAAGGCCCTGAGCGCCGGCATCTCAGGAAAGGCATTCACAACACTTCCGCCTCTCACCCTAAAGCCAGGCCCTCCGGTAAGCCGGAACAAATTCTTATGACAAGTTACAAACCGCAGGCAAAAATAATGACCACACTGACACCCCTCGCAAAGGGAGAAGACCTCAGGGAGCTCCTGGCACAGAGGCCCCCTGACCCGCCTGACTCCCCTGGGGTCCTCGTGCTGGCCAGGGCAGTCCCATAGCTCGGCAGAATGAGGCAAAGCCAGAGTTTCCACAGTGGTGTGGCTTCAGGATCCTGGCAGATGGCTCTGCACAACTGACTGGCTTTTTAAACAGAAGTTGTTTTTGTTTTTCCTCTGATTCAGGGGAAAGCAGAGGGAAGACTGGAGCCTGAGTTTAAAGTGCTAAGTCCTAATTTATCAAAAGTGGATAATCGAACAGTTGGTTCATTTCTCTGACTCCAGGGTATGAGCATACATATATACATGCAGGCATAAGGGGGGGAGGAGGTATAAATGGTAAACTGATCCTTTCGAAACTGAGACCTGACACCTGTGGTGTGGGGTGTCACTCAGCCCTCCAGATCACTACTTGCAGGTACGGTAGGGGTTCTTTGCTAGAAAGGGGGATGTGGGGAGCCTGGGTCCGATGGAAGGGAGAGAAGATTCCACATGAACCCCTGCAGCACTTCTGGGGGCAACCTGTCATCAGACTATGAGCAGAAGTGACTTGTCAGCATAATCTGGACCTGGTGGCAGAATATATGAGGCCTGGCTTCTGAGCCCAACTGAGACCGCCTCAGGGAGCCCCAGAAACAGCAGAGAACCCCAAGAGAGCCCAGAGGTCCCACTAGTATACCAACAATGGACTGAGTGACCACAGAGCTAAGTCATTACACCTAGTGAGATTTCCCTCCCACCTGCTGGTGGGCAAGGCCTGGGGATATGCAGAGGCCCCTGCCAGAGTGATGGGGCCAGTAAGAGGTTCAAACTAGGCAATTTTTGGAAAGTGATCTGTAAATTACTAAAGGAATCTAGAGGTGGAATGCAGTTCCTTATTTTTCTTTCTCCATACGAAGTGTGGTGGCTGGATCTGGAGTGTCCCCCAAAAGCCCTGCGTTCCTTTGGACACTGTGTAGGGTTTGCGGTAGGGCCTGGATGGAAGGGGTGGATACTTAGGGCTTAACCTGGAGATGTGTGTGCTGGTTCTGCCCTTCTTCCCAGTTAAATCTCTCTGTTCCACCATGCTTAAGAATCTCTGTCTCCTGCAGCCCTGGCTCCAGCCCCACCAAGCGATTCCACCATTTTCCAGCCACCCACCCAAGAAATAACTGAGAGCTTCTGAAACTGTAAGCTACAATAAATCTTTCTTCCCTAAGTTGTGGATGATGGGTATGGAGTCACAGAGACAAAAAAGTAATGAATACACAAAGTCAGTGGCCACAAAATATTCAGAGCTTAGAAACTCCAGTGGGTTAAGCCTCAGAGGGTATAGTGTGGGAATATGGGACACATGTCTCTTCTTTTCCAAAGAGCCCGCAGATTTTTTTTTCTAAAGGACTGATATAATCTTGCACAAGTTTTAAATTCATCCAACCTATCATTGATAACAGGTCTCTCTTCCTAGTTTTAGGCCTCCCTAAATACACACAGGACAGCATCATTAATACCTTACAATCTCAAATCAACTTTCAAAACCAAACTAATATTAATTTATTCAGAAATTTAAATTACACCCAGACTCTTAAGACTCTTAAGGACAATGACTAAATCTACCAATGACCAGATGGATCATTGTATCAATGTCACTGTATCTCTAATAAAAAGACAGTAGGTTCTGGTTTCACTGACTTAAAGCATTCAATATTAACTGCAATGATGCTAGCTGCTTTAATACATATTTTAAGAGATTAATAGAATATAATTTTATTTTGTGTGTCCGAAAGACTGCAGCATGGATGTTTCTGACCAACAGAAAGTCTCTAACATTATTGTCTGGACCCAGGGTCACTCCAGGTTTATAGCTCCGCCTTCCCTAGGTCATGAAATTATCTGTAGTCAGCCTTTTGCTAGTCAGCTTTCTGTGACATAACAAATGCCTAAAAACAATCAGCTTATAAATAAAAAGAAAATGTTTGTTTCGGCTCATAGTTTTAGAGGTCTCAGTTCAAGATCAGTTGGTCCCATTTCTTTTGGGCCTGTGACAAGGCAGCACATCAGGTCAGAAGCACGTGACAGAACGAAGCCACTCACCTCACAGCCAGAAAGCAAGTGAGAAATCAAGGAAGAGGACAAGTCCCTGGATTCCCTTCAGGTACTCTCTCAGTCCTCTGGGGACCTCACAGCTAGAGATCAAGACTCTAACACAGAGGCCTTAGCAGGACAGTTAAGATTTAAGCTCATGCAAATGAAGAAGGGGGGTGGGGAGAGACAGTGAGAGAGCCTACTTCTGTTTCTTAGAATCTTCACCATTATCGTGAGTCATCTCACTTTCAACAACATTCCACTGGTAAGATCCAGTCTTGCGACACTACTCAGGTATCAAGGGGCTAGGAAATGTCATCCCTTGCGAGGAAGCCACTCCCCAGCACACTGGATACGAAGGAAGGAGAACATGAATCTCAGATGGAGCGGGCGTCTCTCCCTCACATACACATGGGCCCTAATATCTACCACAGAAAAGACACATCTTCTGGAGGCTGTTACTAGACAAGAAGAAGGGAACAGTGGGGGTAACTTGAAAGTGATATGATTAAAATATATACATGTAGGAAAACACTACATTGAAACGCAATATTTTGTAAAGTAATAGGTACTAATAAAAATATTTTTACAAAGACACATCTTCTCATTAGTAGGGTGGCCATATATCTAGTCTCCCTATGAAATGTCCCAGTTTTTGCCTGTCTATTGCATACTTATTAATAAAGCCCCTTTTCACTGTCTAAAGTGTCCAACTTTAGAAAACAAATAATTATTCTGTCCATATGTTACTTTACTTACAAACTATAAAACCACAGAAAAAGTTTTCAGGGCCTATATGTTCCATAAGGGTCAATGAAAGACTCACCAGAGAGTAAACACCTGTAACACAAAGAAGAAAATGCCCAGTGGCACCTTCCATTTTACCTGACTGCCATCGACCTCTCTGTACAGTCAGTAAAATACATTCTTTGGTCTTTCAGGTTCACTTCAGGGAAACTTGGCCTTTCAGAGCATTTCTTTCTTAGGCTGCAGTGAAGTAGTACCCTAAACATGGAAGAGCTGTGTCCGAGGCTAAGAAGTACAAACATTACATGCTACCTATCCTGAACCTGCTTCCAGGGAAAGACTGTATCTTCAGTGGAGCCAGTTTTCCTTTTCCGAAACACACAAACCAAAAACTTTTATAATCCAATCACAACCTCTTCGTTGCAGCATTGAAAACATGAACAAACAGGAAGACAAGGAATTTCTTGCTAAGTGTGTATTGAAACCTCACATTAAATATGACAACCTCTAATTCTGAAATTGTCATTATGCAGAAAACTACCTGAGATGAACTTCTGCTAATGGCTCTTATTCATAATGCTTCATGATGTAGTAGACATCACATTACAGACAGAATGTTTAAAGGACCTAAGGTCAAAGAGTTTTCAAGGACCATAGGGAATCTCACAGGATAGATACATAAGTAGATATACAGATACAGATAATATAGATAAAAATATAAATACCAAGTATAAGAACACTAATCAGAGGAGGTAACCTAACATTTTTGTTAGTCTACACTTTCGTTGAGTTTCAATGACCTGACTCCCAAAGGAACTTCCTTGAAAATGTCTGCAATTCTGTTTTAGCAATTCAGACTGATATTTTTCCTTTTCAATTAGTCTGAATGAAAGAGGCTTTGCCAAATGTAGATGATTTCTCCAGCAAACCTCTTCTCCAGTGGAGATTTGTGAAGATACTAAGAGGAACAGGAATATTTGATCAAATGCTTAAGCACTAACTCTGTGCAAGAAAAGCCATTAAATGAATGAACCTTCTGTGAATTAAATTGATTTTCTAGAAAATGAAAACAAAATTGAATCCAAGAATAAACTATCTTAAAAATCACATTAAGCTTGTAAAAACACAAAGTATTTTTTTTTCACAAGGGCTGTAAAAATTAAATTAGCTAAAAGAGGAAATAAATGCCTTTGTGCTCCAAGCAGCTTCATTTATTAGGACAATGGGTACCTATGAAGGACAGAAACTCTAACAAGGGTGGCAGTTGTTTTCAGGATGGTGCTTTGTAAAGTGAAAAGAAGGTCAGCTCTGTCTCTCCCGGAAGAGGAGAATCATACTCAGTGGTTGCTCACAGTGGGGCAAAGGAACAGAAGGCAGCCAGAGGTGCTGCACAACTGGCTGAGCAGCCACTACTCCTTTTCCCTCCCAGGAGCACCCATCTCTTCTTAGCTTTCAGTTGCTTCTGCACGTTTCCGTCCAGTAAGCTGTTCTGGGCCCCGAATCCTTGGCCTGTGAATTGAGTCACAGAATGTATTGTGGTTTAAATCTGGTATATCTCTTGAAAGCCTCACACATTTGGATATTGTAGATTATATACAGATCTCATATGCTGTCAAGAGGTGGGGCTTGGTCAGAAGGGCTGGACCCCCGCAGCTTAATCTGCAAGGGGCAGATCACGGGGACATGACCGGGAAGAGTATGTGCTAGTTCTGTCCCGCCTCACTCACTCTGCTTCCTGTCCACCATGCCATGAACACTGTTTCTCTGGCAAGGCCTCTGTCGTGGGCTTCCACCCTTGCCAACCACTCGTAAGTGGACTGACACCTTCTGAAACTGTGATCTAAAATTAATCTTACCTCCCTTCAGTTGTGGGAGCCAGGTGATGCGTCCCAGCAACAAATAAGTAACTAAAGCACTGTGCTGCGAAGCCCAGAGAAAATAGTGACTACACCCAGATCCTTGTTTCACGAGTCAGGTAATACATGACTTGCAATAACAAACAGGTTCAGGTTTCAGAAACATGACACAATTTTTGAAATTTCAGATTCCTTTCCTCCAATTGGTGACTGGAAAATGAAGCTCTTCCTACCCTAAGACACTACCATCTTCTAGCCAGTTGGATGAGAGAGAAAGAAAAAACTGCAGGAAGTGGGTGCCGGAAGTTGATAGGCAGGTCTAAAAGAGGCACCAGTACCCGCACACTCCCTTTGAGAGAATACAGTGATGTGGTTTATGTAGATGCAAAGGAAGCTGGGAACTGTAGCTTGCTTTGTTTCCAGGAAAGTAAGGAGAACTGTTTGTTGGTAAATTCTAGCCATTTCTATCACCCTGCTCTGTGCATCAATTCAAACAACACTAGCTCATCATTCTGCACATCAAACACTGTGACAAGGCTTGGGGAAACAGTGAGCAGTACGTTGCTCTTGAGTAATTGCAGTCTAGCAGGAAGGAAGAACAGGGAACTCTGTAATTGTAATAGAACATGACAAATGTTATAGCAGAGGCATTTTCTGAGTGCGAAAGGAACTCAGAAAAGGAGATTCCGGAAAGCGTCAGGTACACCTGAACAGCCTTTGGGGCGGGGAGGGACTACTGCGAAGGAAACTCATGCGCATTCTACCAGTGAGGTATGCCTCCAGCCCTGTTTTTTTTGTTGTTGTTGTTTTTTTGTTTTGTTTTGTTTTGTTTTGTTTTTTGAGACAAAGTCTACTAGATTTCCCAGGCTGGCCTTGAACTTCAGATCCTCCAGCCCCAGCCTCCCAAGTAGCATGGATTATAGGTGCCACCACAGCTGGCCTGACCTGAGTATTGACGAGAGTAGTCATAGCTGTTTTTAAGTTGCTTTCTTCTCACCAGCATCTGCCCTAAGTACTTTTCATGTATTAACTCACTTAGTCATCACACAAATCTGTAGAGAACGGTACTATTGTTATTTTACCAACAAATGAGAAAACTAAGACTTGGAGAGGTGACGTCACTTGCTAATGGTCAGTGACAGTCTAAAGATCTGAGCCCACGCAGGTCTTCTCCTGAAAGGACTCTGTCACAACATGGTGCTGAAAGGCAGTCACAGCTCACAAAGGACAGATAGGGGCCTTCTTCACTTGTATGCGCTCCATGTCAGCATGTCTACAAACATGACGACGGGAGGGGGTTCCAGAGTCTGGAGAAGTACAGCCTGGTACAGCCTCACTATGCCCTGGACACATGTGATGTTTAACCCATACAGTGAGGGTCACACCCAGGCCTGCCACTAGAAGGCTGGGAGGACATCAGACACTAGAACATGGGCCAGACTGGAGCCAAGACTCTCGGCCTGAGTAGTAGACAATCATATCAAGGCCTGACCAGTAGTACTTCAGGAAACATCAGATGAAGTTGAGAATAATAAAAACGTGTTAAGGTCTAATTGAGTTCAACATGTAACAATCCAAACTGAAGTAGACTTCCAAGCAGAAACTAGAGGAAGAGGACTCCACCCATTCCCCTGTGTACAGGTGATCCCAGAACTACACCAGTTGTCGTTGAAATGGCAGCATATGTTGGTTCCCTGGGAATATGGCATCCTCTGCTGAATATTCATAGTATCACACTCTGACCATCTTCAGGATTCCATCCTGACCACACACACACACCCGCCTCCTGTGTACATGCAAGACTTCCAGTGCTTGCCGCACCTTCTCCAACTTAGCGGGTCGGCAAGTCTACTCTCTGCAGCTCCCTTGCGGTGAAGTGATCGATCATGTGACTCATGTTGGCTCACAATATGTGTTTCTTCTGAGACATGGCATAACGAGCTGAGCTCCAGCCCTTTAGCTTGGCAGCCCTGAAGCCACCTGTTGACACAGTAGTGGAACAAGGTAGAGGCAGCGCTGCCCAGAATCACCCCACCCCCCTAGGACTTCATGCAATCAAGAAACAAGTCTCTTCTGCCTCCAGTCTATGAGAATTCTGAACTCGTTAATACAGCATAACCCGGCAAGAGTACATAGTACATTGCATTTCAAGTCAAGTCTTTTGCCCGTCACTGTTTTTGACTTTACTTTAGTTTCAACCCTGGAGCTTGTGACAATCTCACTTCATTATTTAACTGAGATTAAATCCCCTAATCTAGTCCCACTGTGTGTACATATGGTGACTTTTCAAGGTATTTATTAACATTCACATTTTGAAGTGAAGCTATAAACAAAACTCCTGGTCTGCCACTCAGAATGCCACTGTCTAAATTTGTTATATAACAGCCACAGAGCCTGAACTACTTTCTAACACATCCTCTTGCTCTAAGTGGAAATCTAACAGGATGAACTTTCCGGTAATGAGCCTTGACAACCTTGCCACCACCAGGAGAAGAGGCAGGCAGGCCGGGAGAAAGGCTGCTAACTTCCTCACTGAAGTGTTGATTAGGCTGTGTGCGTGTGGCCTGCACGATGAGAGTCTTATCAGTCATCACGGGAACACTCTGTGAATCTTTTCCAGCCCTCCCTGCCCACACACACACACACACCATGCAACATTTCCGAAGGGGCAGGTGCACCACCACAGTATAAGAAAGCTACATTCAGGAAGAATTAGGCACAAACTGAATCAGAATTAGAGGACAATACCTTCTGGTAAATTCCAATTTGTTTAGTGTTTCCTTAAAGGGAGATGTTCACACATCTAGATTTCCCAGCTGCAACTTGATGAGTTTGAATTTCAGAGAAATCACCGGGGGGGTGGGGGTGGGGGGTGGAGGCATACAATGTCTTTCAATTTGTAGTAGCCAGCTTGGCCGTCAGATGCCAGGCCTCCACAGACACAAAACCTGCTCCTCTTCATCATGGCTCCTTACAGAAACCCACCCTGAACTAAGTGGAACAACAGCTCAGAGAGTTTCAGGCTCAAAAGCAAATTGTACGATCGACTGAAAAGCCATGGAGTTGCTTAGCTAAGTGTGTAAGAACTGACATCATGTAAAATGATAATAATCCTTACTTGCCTAATAATATTTCATTTTCATTATATATAAAGAAATGCCAGGTACAAACGATGGATATTGTCAAAGCTAGATGTTTTGAATTCCATCACAGTTCCGACTCCTCCTCACCCTGTTTCCTCCCATTCCTCCCCTCTATTTATTTCCAGAATTTCTGAGGTGTTGATGAAATATCTAGTGGTATAGCATAGGTTGCCATCTTATTTTTTGTATTATATATCTTCCATAATATAGAATAATTTTTTTACATTTGCTTTCAGGTAAAAAACACAAACACAGTTGTAGTGTATATAACTGCTAATTTTACAGTTGTCTAGATACAGAAATAGACATATACAACTGGCTCAAGTGACTTCCCAACCTGTTTTATACTCGGGCATTCCCATCTGGCCCCTCAGCACAGCACCTATCATCCTTGGTGTGACCATCAATCATGCTATATCAACTTGAATGGGTTAAGATCAATTGCCTAGTGGGCCCAGAAAGCAGAGTTTGGGGTTGAGTAATGTGTAAACTAAAAAAAAAATATGAAGGAAAAAAGCCCATTCTAATTGTAGCATCAAGCAAGACTTGTAGCCTGGGTGGAATAAAAAGGATAAGAAGAAGGAAGTTAGTTCTGCCCCTTCCTATCTCCCCGACTCCACCTCACCCTTTGGAAGAGCGGCAGCCCTCACCATTGCCTTTGGGTGTTCATCTCCAGGCTTCCAACACAGATTCTACCAAGTGACTCTGTAGCGACATTCCATGTTCTAGACCTTGGACAGGTTTTGTCCCCTGATCCCCTTGTTTGGTGGCTCCCAGCCTCCTGTCTGGGTAGCCGCTAGGCCTTTTGCTTCTCCCACACGCATATGGACATTTTGGTCTCTCCTTTCTCTGATCTCACAGAAGGCAGACTTTCTAAGCCTAATTAATAAACCTCCTCACATAAGCTTACTATATGTCTTCTACCAATTCTGATTTTTAGTGAACCCTAATTAACACAATTTGTCACCTGGAATTTATCTTCAAGCATTTTTTCAACAGAGATACATGAGTAAACTCCTGGCCAAGAGAATTACCCATCACAGAAGTTTTTTAAAACCTTGCCTACAGAGAATAGGTTCCCATGCATTGATGTAAAACAGACAACCTGGCTGGATATGAAATTTTTGAATCACAACCTGTGGTTCAAGATTCTACGGGGAATACTTTTATATAGTTAGGAGACTGGTAAGATTACGAGTGTTTTTCTCCTTCTTCTGTTGGTATATCTATCCCATGCAGAATACATGTTTTCATAATAAGAAAAAAAATAAAATCAATATATTTAGGCTGAGTTATTTCTACATTCCCACGTAGTGCTGGATGTTGAGAAGCATTTCAATAATGACTGTTTTCAAGGAAACATTACAGTTCCACTGTAAATCACGTATTGATGATATGTTACCAAACAAGCAATCTTACTTCTAATAAAAATATAATATTGAGACAATGTGTAATCTTCTCCTCTTTCTTATTATTTTTTCAATAGTGGGGATTGACCCCAGGACCTCCACATGGAACTATATCCAAGTTCTTTTTAATTTTTCATTTTGCAACAAAATAAGAGTTAAGCTTTGCCTTTTGTTATTTGACATGTCCTCCAGGAAGATATATGACCATCAAGGTGAGTAGAACTGAGAATATTCCCAACCCAAGCCAGTTAAACTGAGGGAAGATGTGGCAGCCGACTCAAGTTACAGCATAAGCAAACACCCTGGATTCACTTCCTGATGATGGCAAAGCCAGGAAACACAAGCAGCAGGTGGAAGAGTAGAGGGAGACTTATTATTTGCAGCAAGTAAGGAGAAAACTGGAAGACTCTTATAGCAATATTTTCCCCATCCAGGGAAGCCAGGAGATTTTGCTGGAGAATTCTGTACATATCGTATAAGACAAATTCACTACCCCATATAGAGACAGGCACATCCCTGAACCTGCTCAGTTCTAGGTCATCTATCATATGTTCAAAACAAAAATGGTGGACATGAATGCCCCTGGATAGAGAACTTAGCATTATAACAAACAAAACTTACACCAGGTTGCCTGTAAAGAATGAGTCAATTAGGGGACTCCCAATTTCAACTGGTTCCTTGGAGGGGCTTACCTAAAACAACAACTTAGAGGTCACCTTAGCAGACACCTAAAGAGGCAGAAGCATCCCCCTACCCATAACTATGGGAGTTGGTGCCTAAAAATGCCTCCCTGGCAGCTAACAGTAGGACTTAATGACGTCGATACTAGAGTCATTACTTCTAGTCCACTATGTTATTCCCTACACTAACCTTGCAAGTTGTCCATCACTGAGACTGGTCATTCAGACATGACATCACTGGGGCTTTTGTCACCAAGTACCAAGTCAAGTGGTCCAGTTTTCAAGGTAAATACAGAAATGGTCCTAAAAACATCCCTCCCAAAGTGAGCTGGGTATTTACCATTAGGTTGGGTTTAGTTGGGTTTCTGCCACAGATCAACTGTAAGGTTGCTGGGGTATTTTGCTTTTCTTCTACCTGAGAATTATAGATTTTTCAATTATCTTTCTTTCAAGAGGAAGTTGGAAGCAAACTCCTGTATGGTAATCCCACACAATCATACAGCATCACTATTTAAAGCAATTAGAATGAAGTCAAGAAGCAGTTGTCCAGCACCTTGCTGGAGAGCTGAAGTCTCTCAGTCTTCAGGTCTCACAATTAATTTATTGGCACAGTGATCTAAATGATGGGACCATTTTACTTTCACATCCATTAACCCATAGTAGGAAAATCCATAAAGCTCCACACCTTGAAGTATCACCACAGGAGAAGCAAAACTCCTTAGAGATTTATAAAAACATTGCCTCAAATGTTCCTTTACCTGCAGATGAGCCTGGACACATGCCTTAATCTCTCAGAGCAACACACTCCTGTCTGCCCCCCAGTACCTCATACTGCCACTGTGAGGATTAAAATGAGTAACATGTGTAAGGCCCTAGTTAAATCTGAGGCCCTAGTATAATGCTTTATACATATTGAATAGTGTCTACTCGCACACTGTGGCAAGAATAAACACCCTTATGGTGGAGGATGGAGTCTCCATAGATGATGTCACACTAAGCAATGTACAAGTAATCATGCCGACCCTAATGATTTACAGGTGTTTATTTGAAGAAATTTCCACCGCAACGCACAAAGATGACTTGTCTCCCAACACCAGCTCTGATCTGGTTGTTTGTGTAAAGCTCCTACAGCTTCGCCATGGCAGCACTGAGTCTTGCCCTGGGACGGATCACTTCCTTGAAGGTCTGCTGTCCAGCTGACTTCTGACCTCTATTAGTCAAGGTCCTGATCTTCCGAGGGAAGCAGGGCAGGGATGATGGGCAGGCCCCTTTGCTGGGTCCTGGCTGGCCACAAGCAGGATCTGGACACCTCTTCTGGATGCACCTCAACAGCAGAAAAGCTGGCAATAAAATGGTCCTCTTCTCACGACTCTAAGGACAGGCTGAAGCAGCAGTGGGATGTGTTTGTTCTCCCATCTAGAAGCTCCTCCAAGTTATTCAGTCTCAGCAAGAGACTGAGAAAACGTGGCTGAGCAACATCAAAAAGAGGTGTTTCCAGAGAGGTGGCTCACAGCCAGCCAGCAGGCCGGGTGGAGGGACTCACACCACTACCTCAGCTTTGCAGCAGCCACGGCGCCTGGAAGGCCCCTCCTGGTCCTCCTGCTCCTCACTCTTTCCCGCTTCTCTTCCACACTGCTCCTCAGACACCCACCCCCAGCTCTCCGTGCACCCTTTCTTCACCCTCTTTTAAGTATGTCCTAAAAGCAACAAAAGCTGGAGAAAAGACAAAAATGTAGCCACATTCTAGTTGGGTACTTCTGATGTTTTCGAGTAAGTTTGCAAAATAATACTTTAGCTATGGTTTTCTTGGAAGTGAGGCACATGCATGGTAAAGAACGCAACTCAAACACCCAAAACAAACAGGCGACATTGGAATTTCATATTGATGCTTAGAAGAACAAGAGTGAAGAGACCTGAATTCCACGTTCTGCTGGCAGAAGAGCTTGCAACCTGGAGGCCAGCACAGCGTGGGTCGCCATCACATGCGGCTGGCAAGCGCACCTCTCGCTCCCTCTCGCTCCCCTTTATACTGTCAGTGAGATAAAGGGGGTACCACTGGCACCCATGCAGGACCCCACTATGGCCAATGACTCCAACAGGAGCAGAGAATCTTCCTTTCCACACACTTCACACTACCAAGTCCGGAACAAAGGCAGGAAGCCCCATCCCTTAACTGTAATCACAGAGGTAAGAGTTCTGCCCACTCCGTATCCACTGATTTCCCACCAGAAGACCATTTGCAAGATGAAAGATTTACATTCTGTGAAATATTTCACTTGTCATCAGCTGGGGACTCCAGGCTCCTTGCCTGTGCTGGTCAGTTCCGGGAAGGCTTCCTGAGCTCCCTCATAGGCAAGGCCACACTGCTCCCAAGTGGCTTCTATGGAGAAGCATAAAGCCAGAAATGGCTGCAGCTGGAACGCTGTCCTGCCTGTTGCCTGATGCCTGGTGCTGTCAGCCCTGCGACCAAGCCTCAGGCCCTCCCAGCACCTGTTCTCAGAGCTTCAGGAAGCCCCTCCATGGGGCAAAAGGAGCAGCCCTTTCAGAAAACCTAAAATGCCTCACAGCTGGTCTAACAAAAGGAAGTTCAGAATGCAGCTGGGCTTTATTATCATGACAGTGCATACATATAGATACGAAGAGAGGCCTTCCCTGTCCTTAAAATTAAAGGAAAATCAGAACAAAGGGCAAGGAGTGGAGACAGCAGAAATAACTGGAGACAAAGACGATTGGTACCTATTGCATAAGGTCACGTGCATCGAAAAGGCTGCTCCTTCCTCCTGATGAGTCTGCCCACAGGTCCTTAGGAAGGTGATGTCATCTCAGTAAGCAAGATCTCCTTTGAGCTGTCCTTTCACCAACAACTAAACATAGCTCCTAGATGTACAATTAGCAATCTTGTGTCGTCGATCATCGTTACTCCCCAAAGGCGACAGACTGCTATTTCTGACACTATGATTGGTGCCCTCAGCTTTTGAAGACATCCTACTTTGCGAATCCTCATTTGACAGGAGGGCAAAGGTGGGCCAGTGCTGCTGCCATGCTCCTGGAAAAGATAGCAAAATCGGGATCCTTCTCAAAAAAATAAACAATAGTCCCCAGATCTACTATGCAGTAGATCTTTCACTTCCTGGATCATCTAGGGAAATTTCAGTTTGCCCCAGTCCCAGCCTATACACCAGATGAATTAAATCAGTACCTGTAGTGGACCCAGAAACAATGGGTTTTGAAGTTACAGACCCTGCAATAAGCAGACAAGATTGAGAACTGCTTCCTGGTCATTCTAGCCACCCACAGCACGAGCTAGGAAGCCTCGAACACTACATGGTCCCAGGTTCTCGTGCCCTCTGCCCAAACCAAACAAGTCGGCACCTCTGGGGATGATTACAGGGTATTTTATTAAGCTCGTAGAGGACTCCAATGCCCTGAATGTAGAAACTAAACTTACAGATTTTGATTAAATGACTTCATTTTACTATTTAAAAAAAGATTCGGTCACAGAAAAAGAAAAAATGAAAGAACACAGAGAATTCAGAAGTAAAAAAGAAAATTTTGACATACATAATCTCAAACACTTTCTTCCAAAAAAATAGTCACAGCTGATTGCTTTATGTGGAGGAAAGATGGGAGTGTTAGCAAATATATGCATGAAGAGGTAAAAGCACAGGTCTTTAATTCAAAGTCTCCACCATCTTCCTAAACTCTCCTGACAGTTCTGAGGGCGGAGAGGCCGCCCCGAAGCGCAAACGCAAGCACCCCCACTCACACACACCCTGCACTAGAGGAGGCTGGGAGACCGGCCCCTCTTTTCACAAACAAGCAGCTCTTTCAAGCTCTTTCAGCATTTCATAGTGTGGGCACCTAAACGAGAAACATTTTGTTCATCATACCAGATTTATGAAGTAACAATCATCTCATTTGTCCATTTTTAAATTAATCAAAGATTTATATAACTCCCAATCAGAGGTGCTGATGAGCACAAAACAGAGGGCTGCAGTAGTACCCTTCTAGAGCAATGACAAGTGACGGCAATAAGTAATAATAATATTAATAATAAACTGAACCCTCTGCAATTTATCTTAGGTAGACTGGCAGGATTTTGCTTTCTTTTAAAGAAATTTTAAACACTAAAATACAGGAAACAAATCAATCCCCTTGAAAGCCTGAGGATATTTGAGGGGGAAAGGAAATCAGGTGAATGACAAATGTCCCTGGGGCAGTAGGTTAAAAGGGGGAGTGTTAGGGAATACGCACAGGTTCCCACTATAGAACTAAAGCAGCTAGCAACTTCATTCTACCACTAATCACCCATGAATCCTTGGGCAAGTCAAGCTGTTATATCTCTGGATTACATTTTCCCACTTATTAAACAGGAGGGGTGAAGCTGAAGCAGTGCTTCTCAATTTTGGCCCTACCGACATTTGGAGCAGGATAGTTCCCTGCTGCAGAGCTGTCCTACGGATTGTAAGACACCAAAAATTGCCAAACACCCTCGTCCTCTGTGGGCTCAAGTCGCCACTAGTGGAGCACCCCTGCTCGTGGGTAGTTCTGAAGTTCTCTTTATTTTTGCAAATTCATAAATTATGGAACAGAAATTGAGACAATGAGTGCACCATGTGCATTTTAAAAAGCCAAAGAAAAGAGTGGAATTATTCGATGAAGCAGAGGCTCTCGATCTTGGCTGAATTTCTAATCATGTAAGGAAGTTTTCAAAGCCCCAGTATCAAGGCGGAACCCCTAACTGATCAAATCAGAAGTCTAGGGAGGAGAGTGCTGGGGTTTGAGGACCACTGCAGGAGAGCTTAGGGAGAGAAAGAAATGATGGTATGTCTATCCATCATTCCCAAGAGTCTGAGCAAAGTTTATCATTTCAACAAGAAAACCAAACTCCTATCTCTCAAAATTTTGCTAAACACCAAGAAACAGGCAGCTTCAGTCAGGCCAATCTCAAACATCCATTTTAAATGAACACCATTTCCAGGAGAAGTACGCGAACCCACAGACGTCTAAACAAAGCGGAAAAGCCACGTATCTTAGAGGCAGGGTCACTGGTCTCTAGAGGATCCTGTGTCCTCTGCGGTCATAGATCTGCCACTCTGCCAGCCATGGTCTCCAACCATGCCTGTCAGTAGCACTCATCTTGTTCAACAAGAGGAATCTGTTCCAGTTTATCCAGTAAGTGGCAATCACATCAAAAGAAATGTGTTTTCTCCCTAGAAGACAATGGTAGACCCGCCTGCGTCCATTTCTGAGTGAAATGAGTCTACGCAGCCGGATTTGGAAGAGCTCAGACACCCAACCAAACAGGCAGGCCACTGCCAGCCTGATTTAACACAAACACAACGTTAAGAGTTCCAAAGGGCCACTGGATAATGTCAGGGAACCCTGCACTGCTTCTGGGGATTCTGTGTTAATTAACTTGGGACTATTTGCACTGTGCCTGCAGTTCCCTTAGAGTAAAATTGTCACGTGAAACTCTGCCACCATATTTACTGGAATTTTTGTTCAGGGCTACAAAGAGCAGTTAACAGCCAAAATTTATTGAGCATGTACTCTCTTGGGCCCTGTGCCAAGCATTTTGCATAAATTATTTCATTTAATCCTTACATGAACCAGATTCAATTGTTGCTATGATCGCCCAGGTTTTGCAGTTGATGAAATTAAGGCTTAAAGAAGTTGCAGCAGCCAACAGGAATGAGAAACCCTGTTTGGCTATGGCAGAGGCAAAACTTGTGAGCACCGTGCAATGTGGCCTCGTGGTCTGTCCATGAGTTAGATCATGAAACTAGTAATGTGGCACAGCATTCTCTCAATTCCAAATTTCAGAATGTTTTTGAAGTATGCAGTGAAGGCTAATGCCTACAGGTTCCAAATGGAAGGGACATGTTCTGCCAGTGTCCTCAAATCGTGCCTTTAAACCTCCTGTGTCCAAAGCACTTGGGGGCAGCTTGTTTACATGTAGGTTCCCGGGCCTCATCTCACTCCTATTATATTTGAACTTGGGGTCCAAAAGCAGCAGAGCGGAAACATACATTGTGAACAAGGTTCTTGGGTGACTTTTTTCTGACTATCAAGACTTGAAAACCCTTCTCCTAGAACCAGCACACCTCGTACTCACAAGATACAGCCTCACATCTGCAAATTTAAAGAAAGAAAATTTGTCTCTGCAGACTTACAACACAGAGGAACTGCAAAAAAAATCAATTTTAAGAGGCACAAAGTTTCCAGTAAGTTAGCCCCCTTAAAGGTCTCTGGATCTGGATACTTAAACATATTCATTTTAGATTTAAACCCATTTACTAGAATATGCGTAATTGTACTCAGAGTCTACCTTTCTCTGGAGACCAGAAATCTGCTTTATCCATACCACTTAAGCTGCTATTTGAAGCCTTCAACACACAGAAACACACATAGACATGCACACACATGCATATCTTCATCCAAATTTGACGAAACACTGTGTAACCAGAAAATGAAACTGCTCTCAAATAACCATTATGACTTTTCTTACACGCTCCCATTACAATGGCATTGAGAGCAAGAGCTCTCCGTGAAGATGGAAATCATGGACCACGGGCTCCTCTGCTAGGGAGGAGTCCTTAAGGGTAAAGGTACCTTAGCTCTCTTGACATCTCTAGTTTCGTGCACATAGCAGGCAACTAATCCAGTTTTGTATTTTATAAAAGAAGAAAGGACACTTTCAAGGAATTAATAGGCAAACCAATTTTCCAAATAGAGGTACGTCACAGCTCATCTTGTGCCCACACAGCCTTTGGGCAGGACAGCTCTCCAAATGTAAGAAAAACAATACGGGTGTTTCTTTGCCTGCCTTCTCTCAGTCGTATGTCTTCAAATCTGGGAGCCATGTCTCTCTCCTCAAAAGTTAACCACCTCAACTTCCTCAGCACACACACACGCAATCCAAAATGAAGCCCCAAATGAAAACCAGAATAAAATACACTGATGAAAGAAAAGAAAGAGAAGACAGATTGTGATTTAAAAAAAAAAAACAGTAACAGCATACAACACACCAGGGGTTGGAAAAATATCAAATTTTCATTTGCAGAAAAGATCGTGTTGAGTTTTTGTTCCATTCTGCTATTCATGAGTTTCATATTCTTCCTTACACTCAAACATATTTATTCTGATGCTTCATTCCTTCCAGTCCCTGTGTAGCATGAATGTCCACATAGCCGACAGTCTGCAAATGCACGCACACACACGCACACACGCGAGTCAACATCGCACCCAAAGCTCAGCCTCTTGAATCCTGGAAACTCGTGTGAGTAAATAATTTCCAAACTCCTACAAAATGCATACTACGGATGATTCTATGCAAACAGCATTAGGAGAGCTCATGTAGAGGCTGTTTCTGGCCACTGGAATAGATCCGAGTTGAGGTGTTTGGAGCATCTTACTTAGACCCGCAGATAGTCGTGCCAAATCATAAACACTCCGGTCTACAAGAGACCCGAGAACCATTTGCTTCCAGACCTTCACTTCACAAGAAAAGAAATCAAGCTCAGAGTGCAACTCCTTGCCGACCAGCAGGTGATGAGTCAGTGCCCAGGGTCCGACCCAGCTGTCCCTCTGCCATGTCACAGTGGCACCAATATTCAGCCACAGATAGTGAGCAGGCAGCTCGGCAAGAAACTTCATCCAAAGTCCTGTCAATCACGACAGCAAGATCTAAGCTCAACTTCAATAAATAACTGCCAAGTTTTTGTCACAGTTCTTAAAGAGTGCTGGACTCCAATAATCAATGTTATAATAAATGAGCTCTCAGTCTTTTTTGTTTGCCTCCTTCTATAAGTACTAATGGCTAAAGGAAATAAAATATAAAACGAAAAGGCGACTTCAGGGTTCAAAAAATCAACCAGTGAAGCATTTCCTTTGTCTTCCTGTTTTCACCTCCCAAATAGAACCTTGATCACCATCAGAGACACCCCCAACACACGTTTTAATACCATGTGAGTCTGCAAACAGGCTAGGGTGGAGCTTGAGGGACTGCATTTCCAACAAGCTCACACGTGCGTCCAGTGTCACCAGCCATAGGATCACACTTGAGTAAGTAACAAGATTCTGAAGGACCATTTACAGGGACCAAAGTATCAACAACACACAAAGCAAGCCAGGTGACAAAGACTGAGAGCCCAGTCAGCAGGCCCTGGAAAAGGTAGCTGTAATGACAGGGGCAGAGCAGTTGAACTGGCCAACAAAAATTAGTCATCAGATAATTAAGGCATGTCCTCTGAGACTAAGTCCACCTTACCTAGCTGTCAATGTCAGAAAAGGCCATCATGTCATCACCCAACGGCTGTACGTTATATTTACCCAGGAAACTCACCTCAGAGAAATAAACACGAAAACACCACGGCAAAGAGAAAGCCAGCTCCTTGTATTAATACTCAGAAGCAAGAAACAAATGAAACCAGCACCCTTTCCTTTGCTTATAAATAACTTCAGTGCCACGTACAAAGAAACAAAAGATCTTTTAAAAATGCAGCCTGGAGAGCACAAGGCAGAATCCTGCCCCATCCTCAGTTTACTAAGCAAACCAAATCATCACGTCTAACAACTTTGCTTTGAAAATAGGTTTTGTGCCAGATGGACATTTATTTCAGAAAATCATATGGGCAACTTAATTTCAACCTATCTGATTAAGTAGATCC
This sequence comes from Ctenodactylus gundi, assembly GCA_004027205.1. Taxonomy (NCBI): domain Eukaryota; kingdom Metazoa; phylum Chordata; class Mammalia; order Rodentia; family Ctenodactylidae; genus Ctenodactylus; species Ctenodactylus gundi. Next base: position 61,060 of record PVKB01002871.1, read on the forward strand.
CAGCCTGCCTATGAGCCTGCTTGCAACCTTTCCCCAGGGGAGCGGTGTGGCAACACAGAGAGCATGACCGTTTATTTGGCTTAAGGAACACATTAATTTATCTGGTTTATAGAATTTAAACATCTGACGAATGACAGTGGGGTTGATTTTATTCATCAGCTAATTGCTTTGCCACCTGGAGCTGAAGCTTTATATATGCAGCTTATAAAAGATCTGAAAAGGATCTCAATTATTCTTTAATTTGTTCCTTGAATATAAAGTAGGAAAATCTGGCTTAATCAAACATTGTCTCAATTCTACTGGGATATGTCTAGTTACCTTATAACAAGGTAAGCTTTCATTTAATCATATGATATGATAATTCCCCACTTTCAAGCCAAGTATCCTCTTAGTTACAATCAATTTTCCACTGAAAAAATAAACATTGTCTCTTTACTGAAATCCCAATAGAGAAAAATAGCCCTTTTTAATGAAACTTGCTGCTAATACAACCACACTAGGAATTTCTATATAGGAATCCATTAAACCTCCTAATTTGACATTGCTGGTAAACTGCAAAAGAAAGCATGTTCCACGCACAGTTCTCTGTGTACACGGCCATCTTTGGCACGAGTGGGAGGATAAGCGTGTGTGGATGCATGCATCCATTCCCCACACACACACAAGCACACACGCAAGATTACTGGATTCTATTAAATCTCACTTAATAAATGTTTTAATCAAGTTGGATGCTACAAGGTATCTAAGGAGGGAAAAGAGGAGAAAGGAACCATCGTGCAATTTCTTTAATGGCACCAAGTGAATCTCTAATGCCAGCGTGTGCAAGAAGGCTGCCAGAGACCCCACACACACACCCAAGACGTAAAAACGGTAGCTGGCAGGCAACTGGGACACTTCTGAAGTGGAATCCTGCAGCAAGCTGAAAGTTAGACTGCAATGTTATTATATTAACGACCCTGGGTGTAATAGGTTTCAAGCCCAATATTTCATCACATCCTCCCCAATTTCTCTCCCTCATCTCCTAAATGCTCCAGGAGGCAACACAGTGGCTAGAATGGGGGAACGGGAGCCACACATTACACAGGCTTCTCCAAATAAAGCAAGTGGCCAACTCGTACCCATCTGAGAAGGGAAGGGGCATCGTGGGGTGTTAGGCAGCTGAATGGTGCAGACACAAGCAGACACGTAGCAACAAAGACACAGCACTGGGAGCCGAGGCTTGGGTCAAACCTGACTGATGGGAAGACAGAGCTCAAACCCCCGAGGATCCATCCTGAGTGATGAGAAAAGGAACCAAGACAAAACTCAGGCAAGGGGAAATGCTACAGGCACTGAAGACGAGTCCAGGATGCAAAAAGAGGACATGACCGTAAGCAATAATGCAAGATGTCAAATGACAGGCAGACACGGGGATGAACATTTAGGGCAACACCAGCCCCGTTGCACCATCTTCCGAAGGACCTGGCCCTGGGCCTTCCTTAGAAGCAGCATGTTCGGTAACAACAAAGGATAGTTGGGTGAAACCTTGAATGTCAGGACCGGAAGAGCCTAAGGGACCCATAGTCCACCACACACGTGGATTACATGAGTGCCTCGGATGTCTGGAAACAGTGTAGTTCAGGATGGGGAGCTAGGACTCAGGGTCCCTAGAGCTTACTAGCTGTGTTTCTTTTGGCAGATTTTGTGTTTCTGGGGGGGAAAAAGACAATGATAGTGAACATTGCATAGGGTTGTGTGAAAATTAAATGAGATAAGTCATGGGCAGCAATTATAATAGTGTCCAGGATGTGTAATAACTCAACACCTGCAGCCTTCTGTCATCAGCATATTGTTACCACCATTATGGGCTACAGCATGATCTCCTCAGAGGAATTCACAGGGTGAAGTCCCAGCTCCCAGAATGTGGTATTATTTGGAAGTAAGGCCTTTGGGAAGGTAATGGAGATTGAATGAGGCCACGGATGTGGGTCATAATCTAAACTTACTGGAGTCTTTAGAAGAAGAGCCACAAGAAACGCAAATAAATACAGAGAAAGGACCAGGTGAGGAGACAGTGAGAAACAGTATGCTCAAGCCTGAGAGGCTTCAGGGTAAAAATAAGCCTCCGAGCACCTGGATCCTGGGTCTGCAGCCTCCAGAACTGTGAAGAAATACATTTCTGTCGCTGAAACCACAAGCCAGTAGTATCAAGGGAGCCCTCGAAAAATAACAGAGTCACGGGTGTTACACTCTGGGCCAAGTCACACTATCCACTAAAGGCAGCACAGGATGGAGATCCAGCCAGTTTGGTTTCCATCAGCCCCCTTCCCCCACATTATTTCACCAAATCCTCTACTGGGCTCAACATTGCTTCTCTGCCTGGTAAGAAAGGCCAGGACGTTCCTTAAGAAGACAAAGGCAGTGTAAGAAACACCTAGGAGAAAAAGCAAGTGTCTCTGTCTCAAAGATAGAAGCTGATTCTGACATTTATACCCTCGATTCTCTACCACACATCCAAGCTAGAACCCTCTGCAATTGCAGTGACTTCTGAGACTTTCATGTGTTGCTGGATATGAGCAAAGTACCTGGCACATGAAGAGAGACAAGGGACCAGAACCAATAAAATGAAAATTTTTCCATTGGACTTTCAGTAGGACACACTTTGGGAACACATGCAACTACCCCAGTTGCTTCTCCTCCCTCCGCACTGGGTTTCTTAGACGCCAGTGCTAAGAAACTGTTAGTTGGCTACACAGATACATCAACCCCACCTCCAACCCAGGCAGCTTCACTCAGATGCAAATGATGTCATATGGGGTCAGAGTGTAGCTCAGCAGTTACAGCACTTGCCCAGCAAGCTCAAGGTCCTGTGTTCAATTCCCCAGCACCACATAAACCAGGTATGGTGGCTCACACCTATAATCTCAGAACTCAGAGAGGAGGATTTCTGTGAGTTCTAGGCCAGCTGGGGCTACATAGTAAGTTCAGGACTGGCCTGGACCACAGAGTGAGTTTCCATCTCAGAAAAAAATAGATGCCATACAAAGTGTTGTCAAGTAAAGTTCATAAATCCTTACTCCCCACCCAAGAGGGCCCACATGAGGAAAAATGGATGAGTTTGCACTTGTGTCTCTATCAAGGCAAATGATATTTGCACCATATATTTTTAATGTTATTGCCCTTTTCCCAACGCACCCACGAGCATGCCCACTGCATGCCTGCATACATGCTAATCAGCAATTCCTTTTCCATATTTAATTATAGCCTTAGTAGCTCTCAATCTAATCATGCTTCAACAAGTATGTTTCCACTAAGGAGGAAAGAACCGGTAGGTTAAAGGACAGAATTGGTGAACTGAGGAGAGAAACCCTTCTGGCGCTCCTTTGTCTGGATTCCTTGAAAATATTTTCATTTATCTGCAAGTTTTACTTATGATCTGTTTCATAATTAGGAGTGGTTATTGAGTTATGCCTACAAGCACAGGGTCCTGCCCAAAGAAGGGACAAAATAAAGTGAAAATTGTAGCCTTGACTGCTTCCTACTAGGTGGAGACATGACATAGTTACTTGGGACAATTTCACAGCAGCTCCAAGAGGTGCCCAGTTCAAAGTCAAGTGGGGTAAGACCAGCTGGACATGGAATATAAGTGCAGGATATTCAGAGCACTATAGAGAGCATATGGGGCCAGGCGCTCTGGCAAGGTAATCCCAGAGGAAGGCTGTGCTTTGAGATCTCAAGGGTCCAAAACCTGAGGACAGTCTGTTTGGGCCAAATGCCGGGACAGAGCTAAGGCTCGGCAGCAAGCCAAGCTTGAAGAAGAAGACATTAAAAGGCACCTTATGTACCACACGCTACCAATTCTCAGATGACTATCTTTACCCAGACCCCTGGGGCCTCACTTGCACATCCGACTGCTAAAAGACTCAAACGTCTCACAGGCCTGGGCAAAGCACTACATTTTTTTCCTGGTGAATAAGGTGGATTCTGTGCTGCAAATGAGTGAACTTTATAGTATCTGAATTATATCTTAATAAAGCTGTTTTATGTATTTTTTAAAAATCCACCAATTATTAAATGTTCACAATCTCTCTCCCCAATTCTCTCCAGCAGGAGGCTGACTGTGACAAGTGTGCTTCCACTTGACCTCCCAGGCTAAGGTTGTATTCAAAACCTGCCTTTGGTCTTCCAGATTCCCTGCCTATCCACAGTTAGCCCTGCCATTCTCCTTAATTCTCCAGAATTCCATCATTTTTAACTAGGTAGCATTTCAGTATTTTACTCATAGAAAGTAACTTTATTTTCAATAGAACTGAGAGAAAAATGAGAAAGAGATCAAATTTCCATGTAAAAACTTTTGCTCCCAGAGGATGGAGCCACCCACAGATGAAAAGCAATGCACAATGTCCTCTTCTAATTTCTTTTCGGGTACTAAAGGTTCACCTATCTTGGAATGTTAGCAATTTCAAATTTGTCTCATTAAAATTAAAAAGTGGGACTGCTGGAATAGAAAATAACTAAATAGTGGGAAAAATACTAACCTCCCAGCCTAATTGCACAATGCATGACACACACACTCTCCAGTGGTTAACCATTTCTAGAAACAACACTTGTTCAAAATTACCTGTCCTTGCAAGCCTCCAGACTCAGTTCCTACAGAGATTCCCACTGTGGCATCTGCTCTTTTGTAGTAACATGGGTCATCGTGGGGCTATAAAGTAACTTCCTGAATGAATGTCTACCGTGGGTTAAAGAGTTCTCTGCAAGCCCAAGTCCCTCGGTGCTCTCCCCCCCACTCCCGCCGCATTTCACATAGAAAAGAAGGGATTAAAGTAAATAAGCCAAAAGAAAAGGAACCAAGAAGACGGAAAAGGGCCCTCCTTCCATTTCTTGTAGCTCTCTCACACACCTCCTTGCTTCTCACCACCAAATATAACTTCTCTGGAAAAACAATAGTGATCTTTTCTTTAAAATGCAAAAAGAACACTAGGAATAAATATGCCATCTGTTAACAATGGATAATTCTGAGTGCTGAGAATACGGGTAGATTTCAATTTTCTTTCTTTTTACGTCTCTGTATTTGTTTTTAAATTTTTAGATAAATACAATTTATCTCCCCTATCTTTCCACAACCCCATTCTGGAAACTCTTTCATGTTTCTGGCCCCAGGTGGCTCCAGGATTCTAGTCCAAATGCAAAGAGGAAGGGTGATTTTTCCTGAAAATTCTCCTGCGTCCACTCTACCTTGTCAACATTCCCTCTCCCACCTACCATCGGAGCCCCATCATCCATCCAAGAATCAATACTTTCCCATCGAGAACTTAGTAGTCCCCCTTTTAAGGCTTACTGGAATTTTTTCACTTTTTAAGTTAAGATAACCACAGATTCATAGGCTATTGCAAATTAAGCAGGTCTTGGGAACTCAGAGCTCCCCAACATCAATGTCTTAGTTACTTTTCAGTCATACGTGTGCCGTGGGTGTGTACCCCACTTATGGTACCAATTTCTGTCTGTTACTTTTTTTCATCACTGTGACTTAATATCCAACATTCACAACTTGGGGAGGAAATATTTATTTTAGCTTACAGGTTTAAAAAGTCACAGTCTATTCACAGGTGGGAGGCTGGAAAACGGTGGAATCGCATGGTGGGGCTGCAGCGAGAGCCAGAGCCTGAGCTGGTGCCCTGGAGACACAGATCCTCACAACATGACAGACCTGAGACCAGTCTGGGAGGAAGGGTGGGACCAGCACATGCCCCTCCAGGTCAAGGCCCAAGCATCCACCCCTTCCAGCCATGCCCCACCTCCCAACAGTACATAGTATCCACAGCAACATGAGGCTTTGGGGGGACACTCTAGTTACTGAGTCATTGCAGCTGTCGATGGTTTATCTGGTTTATTGCTGAGTAGCGTTCCATGGTACAATGTACTTCAGTTTTGCCTACCTAATCACTGAAGGATGACTGTGTGGTTTTCAGTTATGAACATTCCTGCTCATAATTTGTAGTAAACAGAAGTGTGAACACTTTTTTAAAAAAACAAAACTCATATTATTTTGCAGATTTCTTACATAATTTTACATTCCTATTAACAATATATGAATGAGCCCAGTTTCTCCATAGTCCTGCCATTGGTTTTATTAGTTATTTTTCTTTTAAACGATCTATCAGATATATCTTTTCATGGTTTTAATCTGTATCTTCTGTATATCTAATGACAAAGAATATCTTTTTAAAAGCTTGATATTTTTATACAATCTTCAGAAAAAAATCTGTTTATGTAGTGTTCCCATTTTTTAACTGGATTATTTGATTTTTTATTTTTTTAGTATTGAGTTGTGAAAGTCCTCTGTATATTCTAAATACAGGTCCTTGGATAAATGATTTACGATTTTTTTCTCTTAACCTACCACCTACAATGTTCCCTTTCACCCTCTTAACACAGCCTTTCACAAAGCAAAGTGCTGTGTGATGAGACACACTTTATTGACTATACCTTTTAGGAAGCACAATTTTGGTGCCCACTGCAGCCACTCTTTGCCTAATTTGAGTTCACAAAGATTTCCTAATTTTTTCTAGAAATTTTGTGGTTTTATATTTCACATTTACATCATGAGCTGCTCTGAGTTAATTTTTGTGCAAAGTTTGAAATTTAGGTTGACACTCCAGGGTTTTTTCTTTTTTCTTTCTTTTTTTGTTTGTTTTGGGGGGGGGCTGGCCTATGAACATCCAATTATCCCAATACGACTTATTTAAAAAGCTACCCCCTCCCACCCCGTTTGAATTGGTTTGGCTCTTTATTCTATGGTCACCTGGATGCACAGCGTGTGTGTTTCCTTCTAGGCTCTCCATTCTGCTTCCATGATCCAGATGTCTATTTGTCTGCAAACACCACACAACTTTGACTATAACAGCCATGTAATCACACTTAACATTAAAAAGGATAATTTATACTTTAATAATTTATACTATAACTTGAATACTACAGATCCTTTCCCTTTCTATAGGAGTTGTAGCACAAGCTTAAACTTGTGCTGAGTCTCTGACAGGAATTACATTAACCTACAGATCAACTAAAGAGACTTGATGCCTTTATTTTATTCGTCTTCCAATCCATGGTATGTTTCTGAAGTATTTAGGTCTTTCTTCATGTCTTTCACCAAAATTCCATCTCTTTTAGCACAAACCTCTTCAGCATATTTTGTTAAATTTATGCCTAAGAATTGCATTTCTTAAAGTCATTGCAAATGACATCATGTTCTTTTAATTCATTGTCAATATAAAACACTGTTTACTTTTGTGTGTTGATCTGCTTGTTAAACTCATGTATTTCTAGGAGTTTGTTTCTTGTAGATTCTTCGAGATTTCTATGTACACAATCATGTTATCTATAAGCAGAAGAAGCAATTTGATGTTTTCTTTTTCAATCTGCATGCCTTTTATTTATTTTTCTTGTCCTATGACAATGGCTAGAATGATGATTCCTGTTTGCCTAGTAAGATTAAGGCCTGAGCTCAATTCCCTAACATCACATAAGCCAGGTGTGGTGGCTCACGCCTATAATCCCAGGACTTAGGAGGCTGACACAGGAGGGCTGCTGTGAGTACAAGGCCTGCCTGGGCTCCACAGTGAATTCAGGACCAGCCTGGGTAGTACACTGTAAGTTTGGTGGTAACTTCCTCAAACTCACAAAGAGCACTTTCAAAAACTATAAGCTAATATTTTATTTAACGATAAAGAAGTCTTTTCTTCTAATAACAGGAATAAGACAATGATATCTGCACACATCAAGGCCTCAAGCTTGCTAGGCAAACACTTCAACCAGAAAGCTATTCCTCCAGCCCTACTTCACTGATTTTTATCAATGATGTTAAAATGCATTGATTAATAACACTAATAACTGATTCAAACATTGGATCAGCCTTAATTAGAATGAAACCCACTCCTTTATAGTATATTCTCTCTCCACACTGCTGAATTTGATTTGTTAGATTTTTGCTATTTTTGCATTTAAGTTTACAAAGACAATGGGCTGTAGCCCTCTTTTTTGCATATAGAGTCTTTACCTGGCTTTGGAACTAGAACATGTAAAATGAGTTGAAAAGTATTCCCTGCTTTCCTCCCTCTCTTTATGCTGTAAGAGATTATGAAATTGATATTACTTCTTCTGAAAAGTTTGATAAAATTCTCTAGTAGAGCCATCTAGGCCTAGACTTTTTTAAGTAGTTATATAATTACAAATTCAATTATGATGCAAGGCTGGAACTAGTGTTAGCTTTGCTTGCTTGACTGACTCATTTGCTATTTCTTGGACAACTGTGATATATGGCTACAACGCTTCTGGTTTACACTGGTATCTGCCTCTAGCAAGTCCCAGGCTTGGGTTTCTGCCAATATTTCACTGGTGCTCAGGGACTTTATTTTTTTTTTAATAAGGTCCTACTCTATAGTCCAGCCTAGTCCTGAACTTACCTTATAGCCCAGGCTGGCCTTGACATAGCAATCCTCTTGACCCTAGACTCCCAAGGGATGGCACTATAGGAGTGCAACATCCTGCTTGGCTGATTTTTGTATAGTATTGTGGATCAAACCCAGGGCCCTATGCATGCTCTGACCACTAAGATACATCCCCCAGTTTCTAGGGCCTTGGTTTCAAACGCCAATAAATCTCCAGGGAGTGGCTCTCAAATTCTGAACACTTTAAGAGATTAGATTCTACTAGGAAAAGTACTGGATCCTTGGGTAGAGAGTGAGTCTGAGATGGTGAGATGGGTGAGAGAATATTGGATGGTTGGGACTTCCACAACTCACTCTCAGCAATTTGTAGAACTCGGAGACAGACAATCAGCAAATAAAGAAGTTGCGAGCAACATCACCAAACACAATTGACATTTATTTGCAGGAAACCTTGCCCAAAAACAGCAGAATCTACATTCTTTTCAAGTACTCACAGAACATTCACCTAGACAGATTTAGGACATAAAACAAACTGGAACAAATTTTAAAAGTTTGGAATCATATTGACTCTGTGGGTTGTGATGGAGTAAAACCAGAGACCAATAATAAAATGCAAAAGGAAATTTTTAAATACTTGGAAATTAAACAATGTAATTGCAAATAATGTATGGGTCAAATAGGAAGGCTCAAAGGAAGCAAAAAATATATACAACTGAGTAAAATAAATCAACAATTTTTGGTGCAGTATTTTATGGGAAATTTATAACATTAAGTGCTTATTAGAAAAGAGACAAGCTCACAAATTAATGACCTAAATGTCCACTCCAAGAAATTAAAAAGCAAAAGAAGCCTCAAACATACAGCGGAATGAAATAATAAAGAGTAGAAATTAATAAAATTGAAAACTTGAAAACAATACAGATAATTAATGAAAGAAAATCTAGTTATTAAAATCAACTAAATTGCTAAATCTCTAGAAAGATTGATAGAAAACAAAAACTATTCAATTTACCAATATCAGCAATGAAACAGAACATGTCACAACAGATCTTATAGCTATTAAAAGGGTAACAGGGATATACCACGAACAGATTTGTGCTCAGAAATTAAAAACTTAGAAAAAATGGACAAATTCCTTTAAAAATATGTTACTGAAACTTGGACAAGATTAAATTTGTCAAAGCTTTTTGTGATTGTTGAGACAGGGTCTCGTTCTGTTAGGATCGAGTTAGAGAACATGGAATAGCCAATGGTCGGTGTGTTAACCAATGGCCACAATCAAAAACCAGCCAGTAAGTTCAAGAAGTATCAAGATCCAGAGTCTCAGGCGGGGTGGGGGGGGAGGGGCATGTGAGCATCCTACTTGATTTTTCCTCAGTCTTGATGGCCTAGAACTCCTAGGATAGCATCAGAAAGTCCCTTCCTAACCATACTGTTGTTCTTGTAAAGGACGTCCAAACTATTAGCACATCCCAAAAAAATTCACTGCTACTGGGACAATTTCCATCATCAGAAATGGAACAAGGGAAGCTATTTAGAAGTACATTTCCTGGATACTTTTAAAATCATTCTACATAGATCTCACCTTATTTGACACATTCAAAAAATATCTACTAAGGAATCATTAGGCACAGTAACGTCCAGGGATTGAGTCAGAAGACAGAGTGGCTTCGGGAAAGAAGATAGCACCTTCCACAACTTCCAACATAAGTGGAATATCCGCTATCCCCAAAAGTACTTTTCCAGGACTTCTACAAGGCAGAAGACTGCCACTTTGATGCATTCTTATGCTTAATCCACCCCTCCATTTTTACTCAGGTGGTAATCACTGAAATATGCTCACAATATTCTTAACTGAATTTACAAATTGCCAATGACTCTCTTCCTGATACCAACATTGCACCTATGTGACAAGAAATTCAGATTGAGGCCCTGCTCCTTGCTTCCACGTCTGTCCTCAAAACCACAAACTCACTCTGCCTGAGATCTGGCCTGAAGCTGAACCACCAAAGTCACATGATCACTCTGGAAGCAAAGAACCTTGGGAGATGCTAAGAGTGCCCAGTCTTCACTCAGAAATGAGACACAACAGCTTTCCCCACCTCACACCCAACCTAGAGCCCACGCCTTCTGGCCTCCACTGCTCTAACCCAGGCAGACAGTAAGCTGCTGGCCTTCCCACCTTTCGCTCCATGAGGTCTCAGAACACCCCATAAACTGGCTTAGGGACATGCAGCCATCAATAAAGATCCAGGGCACCTTCCTAATCCTTCACATTCCATTGCTGTCAGTCTAATATGTGTCCAGAAAAAGATGAAACAGAACGCTCCCATGGGAGATCACTGATATATTTTATCACGTACTTTAAAGGAGTCTATACTGAAATAAAGTAGAACCAGGGCATGTGCAGAAAACACCATCCCCTCAGTAAACAGACGCCTCGGCCCCCAAAACTGGACCAGTGGCTCAGCAAACCAAGACCGACCAGGGCCGTCTGCATTGATGGAGGGCCGCCACAGTTCAGTCCTGGGCCCCAGCAATAAAGCAGGGACCATAATTACCATAATGGCCTCCCACTGCTCTTGTGTCCTTAATTAAGTCTGTATCAGTAGGCATTCGCCACTTAAACCTAACTCACTGGAACTACGGCAGCATGTCATCTACATTGTCACCAAGAATTATGGAATCATATTTCTGTCACAAAGATGAAAGGGAATATTTTAGTTCAAGTGCCATTTGCAGACAAGCGGCATAAAGAAAAATCAAGCTGTCCTTTAGCGGCACTTTCTGACAAGTGAATCTCACCCGAGAGATGCCGGGGTGTTTGTGTATGTGTGTGTTGTCTTCACCCGGTTTCTCTTCACCAAAACTCCACTTCCTTTCTACATAAATTGTGTGGGGAAAGAGAGACACCCAGTTAAAAGCACACTTGGTGGCATAAAAATGGCTTGAGGTGGACAGACGCCGAGACCCTGTGGGAGACCAACAGATGCGGAGGGAGACATCCAAAGTCACCCAAGATGACAGATGGGGCCAGGTCCGCACTCCCCCCCCCCCCACCCTCTCGCCACCCAGCAAGCCCGGAGAGCGCATCCATAAGTCCCCAGGCCCCAGTGACCACAGTCCAAGTTCGGGTTTCCAGTCATAATCACTTCCTTACGTGAGCATTAAAGCAAACGGGCTCAGAAGGCATGTTGGCCAAGCCCAACTCCCTGGCTGGAGAAGTCTATGTCGGGAGACCTGCCTGGGCCTGGTCCCCAGCACACAGGAAGGCAGGCGTGTCACCCGGCCTTACTGCTCAGTGGTGACTCCACCCATTCAGTTTTCAGAGACGGGTCCTCCCCTCCCGACTCCCCGCACCAAGGGGCCAGGCCCAGGCGGCGCCTCCGCACATCACCGAAAACCTCGAGAGTTTTGTTGTTACTTCCTTTGTCTCCCACTGGGGATTGAATCCAGCACCTTTGCACAAACTTTTTTTACCTGGCCATTCTTTCTAATTGTGAAACAGTGTCTCACTGAGCTGTCCCAGCAGGACTTGAACTTATCTGATCCTCCTGCCCCAGCCTCCCAAAGTGCTGGGATTACAGGCCTATGCCAGCCACACCTGGCAAAATCTCTAGATTTAAAACATGCCCATACAAAGGGCATACATCCGCCTAGAACGGGAAAGAGCGTGCTGGTGGGGTCAGCGCTGAGAGGGCGCCCAGCCCTGGGGAGGGACCCAGCCCTGGGCACCAACTCGGGGTGCTCGGGGCTCCTCGGTAGCCTCCGCTAGGGCACTGTGTCGCAGGAGCCCCACTTCCTGCTGCAAGGCCCGACTCTGCCACCAATTCCCACCTCCTTTCCGTGTCATCCTTGGCCACAACCGCTCCCCGCTTTCCTTTCAGTTCCAATTTCATTGTGAACAACCTAAGGGCTTTGGCTGGACACAGAAAAACTGAAAATGAGAGCAAAACGGAGGGCTGCGAGGACGCCGTTTCCCAGGAGGATCCGGGCAACACTATTCAATTTTCTCCACGTATTTGCACCCACTGGGGGGCATCTCAGGTTTCCCCGGCATGGCGGGGCACCGCTGGGAAGGTGAGACCCCACTTAGGCGCGGGCCCTGCTGGCTGGCTGGCTTTCCCGTGCACTGTGGCAGAGGCAGCCGAGCCTTCAGCTTCCAACAAAGGATTCCACGTTTGAAAAATTCCAAATTGTCCTCAGCCCCGAATTCTGTGACAATTTCAAGATACTTAATGACTTCTTATTTCCATGGGGGGGGGGGGGGAGAACTATACTGCCGTAGCCTGGCCTCCCACTCCCCTGACGTATAACCAAGGGCCTGTGGGCAGCGATCTTCCCCACGGTCTCTGTTCTAGGGCTAGGGCTCTATCCAGGAGAGGGGTCAGAGACTCGAGCTCGCCCGACACCGGCTGCCTGCTGGCACTGATCCTTCCACTTCCCTCTCGCCACCGGGCAGAGTCCATCCGAGGGTCTGCACACAGCCTGCAAGCCGCTTAGCAACGCCGGAGGGAGAGATGGGGCTCCGAGCCGGGTGGCTCTGTTTCTGGGCACACGGCAGGCCCCCTCCCTCTCTCTGAGACGGCCGGGCCCAGGCTCCCAGCCCGGCTCCAGCCAGAGCGCTGCTCTCTCCTCTCCAGGGAGCTCAGGCCACAGCTTCGTCCTGCTTACGCTCTCAGCTGCTACCTTGTCATGTGACACAGGACCCTGCCGAGTGATGAGAGACATAAGCCAAAACCCAATAAGGGCCTCATCTCACAAACGCTCCGCTTTCCTGGGGCCACGACGCCTCCAAGTGACTGACACACGGCTGGGTTCTCTGCCGCGCCCGGCTGTCCTACATGGTAGCATGTTCCCCTGGGGAAATGCCAAGGTTCTCCCTGGAGGGAAAAGAAATGTCAGGCGCACAGCTCCTATTAAACAACCAGAATTATCATATGCCCAAAAAACCATATTCGCTGGGAAGATCCTCTCTTTTTGTTAAACATACAAGTAATTCCCATCGCCCAAAACATGGAGCTGAGCCCAAAAGACTGCATAAATATTTGCTGAATATAAATCAATGATGCATGAATAAATGAATTTTTCCCTAGAGACCCGATTTCCTCCTTCATTCCCTCTCTTTATTCCCAAGCATCCTGCAGTTGCTGGCTCCTGAAAAGCTGTATTTTGTCTCCTACACAGAGGTGACAGGAGAATCGCAGGAGATGAGAGAGCTCATAGTCATGGAGACATGAGGCAAGGCTAAGGTGCGGGTGGCCTAGAACACCTGCCTCCAACCTGTCCGCATGAGGATCCCCTGAGGAGCTTCACCTGGACCCCGACCCTATGGATCCTGACTTCATTGGAGTGCGCTGCCACCTGGCTACTGGGATTCTTTTAAGTATCCCAGGTACTGCCAAGCTTTCAAGAATCACTAGTTTGTTACTAGACATCTGCCCGAAGCACCAGATACCAGTTGGAGGAGAAAAGCAGGTTTGGCTCCAGACCTCAATGCCACCAAGGTTAAAAGGCAGAAACACACCCACTGCACAATCTATGGAGTCCACAGGGTACGAGCACACGTGTTTAGAAGTGCAGTTAACCCTGAAGCAGAGCAGAGAGGGATCTGTCTGGGAATCATCATAAAGACTGGAAAGAAAGTGAACAGCACATCCAACAGTGCCCCACTGTATTCACCTATGAGGAGAGCCACTGTTTCCAAGGCCCTGGGGACAAACACACTTACATCCTTGAAACCAGCTGGCCAATGACGACACCTGCTGTGACTGAGGACTATTCTGCTGAGTGCTTACTGTCCATTGCCTCACTCTATCCTCACAGCCACCTGACACTCAGTGGAAACTGAGGCTCATAAAGAGTGTCACTTGGCCTAACATGGCACATCTGGTAGGTGACAGAGCTAAGATCTAAAAGAACTGTCTGACTTGAGTCTGGGCTCCTAAACATCATATTGCCCCACCTGGAACTGAACACGATGGTCGGTGTCTCAGGACTCTCTCTTAAACTCAGTTTTAATGTGCGATGATAGCATGATTCTAGCCTCTATTTGGCTAAAGCAAACTACTTAATAAATAAGCATCATCTAAGTGCTACTGAAATTACCTGTGCATATTTATCCTTCACTCCAGCAAAGGTATTATTATAGCCCTACCAGGATACATAGGTTGTTTACTGCAGCATTATTTCTAATATAGAAAAACCCTGAAAATAATGCAATAGGGTACTAGGTGAGTGACAGTGCATACATGCTGTGGCTTAATATGCAGCTGTAAAAAATGAGGAAGGTCTTTATGTCTGACATTATGAATGAAACAAGACAATCTTCAAGAAGATGAATATAATATCTTGCCTTTTGGATAAGAAAAGATGGAAAGTAATAATGTATATTTGCATTAAACAACAGAAGGAACCATAAGAATCTAACGACAATGGTCCAAGCAAAGGAGGGCAAGATGGATCATGAGAGAAAAGAGAACAAGATTCCAGGAACATATAATTATATTAAGTTCTGAAATATATAAAAGTATTATTCAAGAAGAGAAAATACATAAAGGAGAAAGAGAATTGATGTGAAGCCTTAAGTTCCTTCACTGGTAAGTGGTGGACTGAAACTTGAACCCAAGTCCATCTGCTTCCAAGTTCATGCTCTTGACATCAAGGGGTCCAAACCCCAGGGAAGCAGCCGCCTGTGGTTAGCCCACCTTGGGTGCCAAGGGCCCGCTCCAGCTCACAGCTCTCCCCTGCAGTGGCCCACGACCTGGGGGCTCTACGGCTACACTTCTTCCACCTTTGTTCTGTCTTTTCAATTTCCCTCAGGAAAAATAAAATGGGCAGTAGTAAACAGCCAAGCAAGCCACCATCGAAAGGAGAGAAATGATCTCATGAAGACACGTGAGATAAGGCTTAATCTGCAGCCCTGTGTAACTTAGCATAGAGCACCTCTGCCGAGGGTGAGCTGTGTGCTAGGAGCCCTCCTGGTAACACAGAACAATAGCTGCCACAGGCATGAGGCCTGTTGCCTGGGTACAGTCATGTCCTTCCTTGTAGAAAAAGGGCCGTTTCTGCCAACACAGAGCAAGGATGGTGTTCTACCCCAAAGAGAAACATCAAGCCAAGTCTAGAACTTTACAGCCTTACTGTTCTGGTCTCAAGTTTTTTCCTAAGGTTCAGGTCCAAAGTGATTTCAAGGCTGCCCAAGAAGGCATTTAGAAGAGTCAACTTGGCCGTCACAAGCACAGGAGTCACAGCAGATCTGCAAGTATTTGCACAGAGCTCTCCATGCCCCCTTGTGGGGAAGGCCCAGTGCTGGGTCACAGGTGGCGCATGCACGGACTCGCTCTCCCTTTCTTGGATGGCAAACATGGATCAGTGTCCTTTTCCTCTCCTGAAATCTGGCCAGCCACGTTTGCTTTCCTTCCGAGAAAGCAAATGGAACTTCCTAAGTTTGTGAATTTTCTCAGCCTGGTGGGAAAAAATGATTATTTTATACAGAATTATTTTTATAGATGGGGTGTGGATTATTTTTATAAATGGACAGGACAACAGATTTTAAATTCTAATAGGTAGAGTCATGGGCTGTCTAATACAAAATTATGAAATAAGCCTATTTATTAGCAATCTTTAAGTTCCCTCCCCTTTTCCATGCCTATTTCTCCTTCTCTTTAACATATAATATCTACTTCAGTTCAACCATGCCTTGGGCACCTACCTGTGCAGGCCCCAGGGTGCTAGCTGCATGACGGGAACAGGAGTGAGGACCCTGAATTCCGTAAAGTGGTCATTTCAACAAACAAGTGAATAGACCACAATAGAAGTGCTCAGAATGTGCCAGATGAGTGCCCGTATGAGGGGTTCTGAGGAGACAAGAAAAGGCTTCCTAAAGGAGGTGTTATTTGAGCCATATTTCAAAGGTTCCGCAGGAATAAGTCAAACACTGGCTTCAAGTTCAAGGCTCTGAACTTCAAAATGCCCCCCTTGTCAAGAACTTCAGACCACTCTCAAAGCCAGGCAAAATTATCTGTCACATAAATTTTACCTGCTGTTTTTTCAGAATACAGCTTTGTGCTGCTATTCAAGTTATTTAAGGTCAAGTGTTTCCAACTGTTGGCAGCCACCAAACAGCACTCTGGTTTAAAAAAAAAAAAAAAAAAAAAAAAAAAAACCCTAATCTTCCTAAGCATGTGGGCTGGAGGCACTCTCATCAGGGAAAGTTCCCCAGAACCCCTGCATTCCCTTCCCATAGACTGAAGTCTGCTCAGCAAACATATATTAAACAGACTCCCTGGAACTTCTGTATCACTTTTAAAATGGGATTCTCTGGAGGTCAGCCCACAATAATTCTTCCTCTCCCTCACTTCAAACCTACAACTCCAAAGCACCCCACCCCAATACAAACCTCCCTTTTGACCTCCAAAGTGATCCAGGCCTGGAGGAGGCCCAAAGTTGCACGCAGAAGAGTCTGTAAGCCATGCCCGAAGAACATACAGGAGCCTCCTCCTCTGCACAGCTGTCTGGCCACACCTCTGTCATAACCCCAGCCAAGTGTGTTACTAACAAAGCAGATACCGCCTGGGTGTCCTAATGGTGTCGGTGCAGTTGGTGCTGTGTTAAGCACTTGTCTGCATTGGACTATGTCGTTCTCAGATCACCCCCAAGAAGAAGATGCTGCCTTGACCTCATCTGAAAAATGGAGCAGTAAGCAATCTATTCAAGGGCACAATTAGCAGTTGAAAGGTACATGATTCAAGGGGAAGTCTAACTTTTGAGCCCAAACTCAGCTACAGCCTAACTAACTATGAGCGATAAACAGTGGAGCCATCAGGGGCCCGCACCAGTATTTAGCTTTGCCACTTAACTTAGATGAAGGACACTGGGCAATCACCCCATCTTTTCAACCAGGACACTAAAAAAAAAGTGTCCTCACCTGCAAAGTCGGGCAAGTCACAGAGCCTACTTTATGGAGCCGAAGGGGAAACGAAGAACCTCAACCCACAGGTAAAGCACTTGGCATGGGTGCCAAGTGGCATTTTAGGGGCATCCAAACATGTTAGCTATTTCTGTCATCCCATACTTGCAAGCTTATCTGTCTCCTTCCCAGTCCCATCAGTCATTAGGGGCAACGACCACGCCTTCTCTCCACGTACCCCACAGAACAGTGCCCATGTAAAAGGCCCTTGGAAAACGTTTGCTGAGTGCATGGTTCAATTACACTATTTTTCTCTTCTTTCTTATTTGATCATATAAGGGCCTCCTCTATTTTGACACACAATAGCCTCTTCTTGCTAAATTCTATTCCTTACAATATTCAGAAATAAACTATTGAATGTTCAAAGACATCATCCTCGAATTCTCAAATTAAAAGAACTGCATATTTTTTCCCTTCTCTGTAAAAAATGAGTGAAAAGTCGCCTTCCTCCCTGCAGATCCTCCTCAGCTCTCATTGTCTTTCACAGATGCAAGTATGGAAATCTGCACACTGAACAATGGTGAGGTAAGAGGGAAGGGGATTTTTTCCTGTGTAAGATGAGTTTTAGTTCCTTGAAACATCAGCAATCTCTTCAAATTTCACTTTCTCCTAAAATAGTTCAAGAAAATTTTACCAATTGTGGAAGTTGAGATGTAATCTCATTGAACACTGGTAGTTTTCATTCAGGACTTGATTTGCTGTTAGGAACGCCTGGGAAATTGTCCCCTCTGCAGTCTACGTATGTCCTCCCTCCAACTGAAGAGCACACACCTGATGTCCTACCAAGCACTGCCTACACAACATCCTTGCCCACAACTAAAGTCTATCCACAACCCACTAGGCCAATACAAGCATCCTGCTTAATGAGTGTGTCAGTTTTCTGGGGCCAAAGTAAAAAATAAAATAAAATAAAATAAAAAACAGAGTCTAACTGGCTCTAGACATCAGAGATTATTCTGTTCACATTCTAGAGGTCCCAACTCCAAAGTCAAGGCAGAGTTATACTCCATCTGAAGGCTCTAGGCCAATCCTCCTGTGACTCTCCCATCCTCTACTGTCTGTCAGCATTCTTACCATTCTTTGGCTTATAGACATAACACTCTGGTTTCTGCCTGTACATCACATGGCCCTGTCTTTGTGTGTAAACACCTGTCTTCTGACAAGGCCATTGGTCATATTGAATTTAGGGCCTGCTCTAACCCATTGTGACCTCCTTTTGACTTGACTATATCCATAGTGACCCTATGTGCAAACAAAGTCACATCCTTAGATTCTGAATAGGTATGAATTTGTGAACACTATTTCTAACTAGTATAAGGAAAGATCAGTGTGAATATAGACACTCAGAAGCTACTCCAGGATATGATTTGAAATTTTTCAGGGTGAAAAAGCCCCCTTTCTGTCCACTTAAAAATAATTGCAAGAATATCTAACTTTCACCATTAGAGAAACTTTGCTTTGACTTTCAATGTCTTTTTCATGCCAAATAAAATAAAAGCAAAACCTATACTATTCCAAATATGATCTAAAGGGATGACATTAATAAATCATTATCCCCTCCCACTTGACGGGTCATCAACTCCCTTTTAAGTACGACACTGTGCAGAAGTGAGGTTCGTTGGATTATAGCCCAGAATCTGTGATTACAGGAAAGTGGGTGGCCCAGGAAACCTAAGTAATGAGATACCAGGTACAGGCATGGCCCTAATGCCTACTTCAGTAACCTACCAGATCTCAGGGAAGCCAGAGCCAGAGGCCAGGCACCGTGAGGGGCCAAAGGGAACAGAGGTCATGCCCACTCCATGTTTATCACCAGGGACCATGCTTGGTACATCCCAGTACATCACTGCATTCGGTCCTCATGGCAACATTGTGACGATGGACATATTGCCACCCAATTCACAGACAAGAAAACTAAGGCTCCAGGGAGCCAGGAGACTTGGAAAGCGTTGGGAAATAAGTAATAACCGAATTTACGCTCTGCCACCACATTACAATGAAAAAAATACAAGGCTTCCAGTCCCAGTTCTACTGGGAGCCAGTCCAGCCTAACGCTCTCATTGTACATTTGGGTTTGCTTTTCTTAACTTCTGTTTCTAAATTGGCAGCCGTTTTCTATCACATTTCCAATGTGCCTCTGTGTGTATCTTGGAGAGCGAGAAAGAGAATATATGGGTCAATATAAGCAGACTCTTAAAAGCTTATACTTTATCATTGTAATAATCATAATATATTTTACTTTACAGCCACTCATAACTGAAGCCTCTGGGCACCCTAACAAAAATAGCTAAAAGAAAAAAAGAAGAAATTATATTAAACAAAGGAAATATGACTATAAAACCCCAATAGCCAGGAAACTAAATGAACAACATAAAACCTCCAAACAACAAAACTACAATGAAACCAAGAGGGGGAAAAAACCTTTTCACGAGCTTTACCCTGAAGAATTCCATGCGGTGAGATCACATCTGTTTAAAGCACCATAAGTTATCAATATGACACCAAACCAGGAACCAGCCATTGTAAACCTTTCCCGCAGAAACTCTCAGAAAACTAGCCAGGTGGTCGATGGGGAGGTGGGGAGGGGTCGGCAGCACGTAGCTGGGGCAACAATGGCTTTAAAATTTTTATGTTCAAATACATCTATGTGAAGTTTCACGTCTTGGTACTGAGATGTGAAAATTAGTTTATTCCACGGATAAGCAGAATTTATAAACAAGGCTTTTAACATTTATTTTCTGAGATAGCTTGTCCATTAGTCTGCACAACGGCCTCTCTAACTGCTGCTCAAGTGGACTGTTTTCAAGAATGGATGCTCTTTACAGCTAGCCACTGAGGCCCAGGTACTATGGAAGTCAGTGGGGAGAGTAAAGATTCTTTCTTTATAAAACAACCAAGTTCCTAATCCTACGCTCCCATCCTGATGTCTCAGCCATTCCAAACCAGAACTCCCCACTGACCCAAATGACCACAACGAGCACATTAGAAATCCCTGCCATCACCGTCTTCAGGTTGGGGAGAGCAGCGGCTCCCCTGTGCAGTGGGTCCCACGTCTTCCCCACACCTTGTATTGCATATGGGAAACAGAACCTGTTGGGGGAAATTCTTGAAAAGACTCACAGCCCAAGTGATTATAAAACTATTTGGATGGCAAAAAAAAAAAATTTAATCATTAAAATGCTCAAAGACACGCTGGACCGGTGCCAACACTCATCAAAACGTTTCTTCATCCCAGAGCCCTTTCAGAGCCTGCACAGTCCTGGCTCCGGGATCTGGGCCCGGCCCCTTGTGTCAGGAATCTGGCCCTGGAGCCTGATGTGGCTTCAGAGGTGAAGTGGGAGAGAGGGGAGTATAGAGACGTGGCCAAAGGTAGCCTCCTGTTAAACCAAGAAGAGCTGAGCATGGTAGGGAGCCAGCCCTGCCTGTGCTCCTGCCCATAAGCAGCTAGCTGCTGGGAGACCTGGGATAAGTCACTTAACCCCTTTGGGGATTGATTTTCTCACTTACAAAATGAAGAGAAACTCATAAATTCCGTCCTTTTTGTGTTTTTGAACCTCAGACAATTTTTCAAAGGAATAACCTGGACTTCCACACATCAACATGGCCAACTCTCAGACACATCATTCAGTTAAAAGACCAAGCCATGAACTGATATGCACAGAGAAATACCTCTTACGTCTGGAGGAAAAAAGAAAGGAAAAACCTATCAGAACAACACAGGATGATTTTGACAGGCCCACAAACACACACATGACTATACAGGAAAAAAGTCCTGACTGATGCCCACAGGTCAAAGCGCGAGGGCAGCCTCCACTGGGAACAGCCCTGTACTGGGTCATGGCAAGTGAGGGGGGACTTCATCACTTTAATACTTCAGAAGAGTATACACTTATATATTGCTTATACAAGAGGAAAGAAAACTTTTATTTTATGTGGTCAATAAAAACTGTCATCTAACTTGTTTCAGGAAATAAATACAATAATGCTTTAAAAGTCTCTGCCAGGTGATAAATGAGAGCTGGTTGTTACAATGAGGCCAAAACTGAGAAAATGGGGGGCTTTCATTCAGAATGATATAAATCTGAGCTCCTTAGTGAGCTGGGCTCAAACCCTTTTAGGAAATTAGGCACTGCAAGAAAGCTCTGGTACGTAAAGAAGAGCGATACCTGGAGCTGGAGTTACACACTGCTTGAAAACCAGGATGGGCTCCCTCTGCCTAGCAGGTCAGCCAAAAGGGCGCTCAGACTGTGGTCCACCATGCACCTGCCAGGTGCGGCACATGCACTGTCTTCATTGCCATATTGCTAATATGGCTGGTGGCTCTCCTCATCCAGCTCAGAACACAGAGCACCTGGTCTTTCTCACTTAGAACTGCCCATGGAGTCAATGCAGATCTGGAAGAGTTCAGAGGCGCAACTCAGACAGCCCGTGGAGCTTGTTCATTTTGGTTGCTCTTTGGCACTTGCTCAATTTGAGCACAAGAGCCTCCATGGGCTGTCCTGGAGATGCTACCAAGACATTTTCTTCTTCTCCATCCAGGACCAACAGAAGCAAACAAAGAGAGAAGGGAACGAAAAGATCTCCGCCATCTTGAGGTGGTCTAGTGACTCAACAGACTTCTTACCTTTGGATAGAGAATGTGAGTCAAAGCAAAAGTTTACTGGAAAGCCAGACTTTTGACTATGCTATTTACACTGGCCACTCAACTCAAGGAGACAAGGGGGATGACTGGGGAGATCACTTGGAATTTGCAACAAAATGATTATGGTGTTTTCTTCCATGACCAACTTGAAAAAAATAATATTCAACCACATAAATCAAACAGACAATAATCCAGAGTCCATGCTCCATTTTCAGTGAAGGGAAGAAGAACAAGCAGCAAACTTGGAAATGCAGAAATGGCAAGAGAGGCAAGTGTCTGCTCCATGCTCATCCTGCAAGTTACAAGTCAAGCGCCAGAGAGCACCCCTGCTGGGAAGAGGCCTTACTTAGCAGCCTGGGCAGCTATCAGCTCACCCACTCCAGGAGTTGGACTCCATACAGAAAGCTTATTTTAAGAGGGAAAGAAAAGAGCAAATTTTTATCAAGTTAGTTTACTAGGAGGAGGAATTACATCCTTTTTTTTTTTCTATTTTGCTTGTATAATCAACTAAATGGACTTGGCTCTTAGTGTGGTACAGATCTTTTTTAAATGTTTGAGTTCACTGCCAGATCCAAAGAACAGGCATCAAGGTATGGTCACTGCAGCCCATTCTAGGGGCGGGAAACTGGGCTAAAGCATGTTGATTTGAGTGATGAAGTAAGTCAGACACAGAAGATTATATAAGTTAAATATCACATGGCTTCTCTGATATGGGGAAAGCAGAATGCAGTCATTCTATAGAAAACTGGACGTGGTAGTGGGAGTCAAGGGGGATGGGTTGGGTGGAGAGGGCAAAAATGGGAAGAAATTACAATGTTGATGTGGTACATGTGTGCACAAAAATACTCAAGTTCATTGTAAACATAGTGTATTGCATCTATGTATTAATAAAAATGAAAGAAAATAAAATAAACATTTGAGTTCAGTTCATGGGGGCCTGGGGTGGGGAGGAGTCTTGTTTTATAAGTCAGCATTTGAGTTTAGCAGATTAGTGAAGGTCTGCCTGCTTCCGGTGTATGGAGCCATCCCAGATCTGTTTTTAAGCATAAAGCTACTGAAGGATTTTTCTCTTTTCTTGAGTTTGTATACCTTTTTAATCCCCTAATCCATGAGGGGAAACGGCCAGGCTGTCAGGCCCACACATGAGAAACCCTCAAGGAAGCAGCAAGAAAAAAAAAAACCATCTAAAACAATAGACAAATAACTGAGGGGCACATCCTTCGCTCACCTTTTGTTGAGCTTGAAATGTGGCAAGTTGGAAATAGGGGGGCGAGGTTGTGACGCTCGGCGGGAACATATTGTCACTGTTACAACCAGCCCACGTTCACTGGAGCTGTCAATTATTCCCCAGCGCCATTTTTTTCCTTCAGATTGATCTCCTGCTCGAGGCTGTTTCACACCCATGACTCTGAAGCTTCCCTGGTGGCATGTTGGCTAATTAAGAGCAAAATCCATCTCTTGATGAAATAATGCTGCCACTGAAAAGGAATCCTACTTTTTTTTAGTAATTCTTAATCAGGCTGGAAGGAGAAGGATCCTAACACTTGTATTAAGCATAGGAAAAAGGTCTATAGCTAGCAATTAGTAATGATGAAAAGGACAGCAATTTAAAGCGTGTTGCGGTGACATTTTTATCAAATTAAATGAGTTCGCTAGGCCCACCAGCTGCATATGCTTATTGTCATTTACTGTTTGGACAGCAACATATCAGCCACCGAGTATCAGGAGGTGCCGAATTTAATAAGTCATTTTGACACTGGTGTGAAACGAGCGGATCAGCATTCTGAGGAATGCATTCACACTCGGAACAGACAGGCAGACATTCTAAGCACGCGAGGTGACACCAATCAACAGGAAGAAATGATGAAAGTGGGCTGGGAAGCCGGTAGCAGTGGTGGCAGCCCCTGTGAGGAAGGAGAAGGGTCCCTGCACTCGCCACACCTGCTGGTGTCGCGGAGGGGCTCTGCCGAGCATCTGAAGGGGCAGACTTTTCAAGAATGCGGAACGTAAATCCACTCTAGACACCTGGAATTGTCATTTATAATTTAAAAACCTACCAACTTGTCTTATAACAACCGTGGAAGATGACGGATCTTCAGATTTGGTTGTGGTTTTATCCCCTCGTGTTTGAGGGATTCAAAAACAATTGCAGCAGCAAGGAAATCCTCTACCTGCTGGGCAACCACAGGTTGCTGTTTAATCTGTCCACCTAATCAGGTTTGCTCCCACGGGTTACCCGGCTAGGATAAGGGGAGCCAGCACCCCTTGTTTCTGATTTATGGAGGGGTGAGGGTATATGCTGCTTTCCGTACTCTTGCTGGGAATATGAGCTTCTGACAATCCCAGGAGCTATTTCTGTTGAGGGACAGATCTGACGGGAATGTCTTCGCTGGGTACCAGCAGCAGAATGGAAACCCACCAGACCGCTGGCTGACAATTACTTCCTAAAGCATGCAGGTGTCACAACCTAACAAAGGTGACTAGTAATTAGTTGGCAGCTGAAGAAGTTTCTAATGCCATCTAGTGGAAATGGTAAACTTATCTCCCAGATAATCGGTCACTGTGCTGCCAGGAGTCATGAAAAGTCCAGTCTCAAATACATCTCCTGTAACTTTGCTATGGTGCTTTTATAAGACTGGAACGTGCCCGGGAAAAGGCTTGTCCAGAACACCCTTCAATGCCTGCTCCCCACAAACGAAGCAGTGCTCAGCACCACCTCCCGCCACCACCCAGCAGACCAGACCTCTTTCTTCATCTCTCCTCCCCACTCCGAATCTACAGATGAACTGTTAGAAAGACTTAAGTACTATTTTGCAAGTCTAGTGATCTCAGTAATACCTAAATATCTTTTGAAACCAACTGTGTACTGATTTAAATCTAAAAAAGTAGTTCAAGAATAAGTAAGTACATGTTGTGGGTTTAGTCTTACTTAGAAGCTGTTCAATTTCCACCAAATGCTTCATACATTTTCTTTCGGTGTGGGTTGACTGTGGAATTCTGAGCAAGAAGGAAAGGTGGGAGAGTGTATGCATACTTTCCAGTTGTCTCCGAGCAGAGGTGAGATACAAGAATCAGAAAGTGCTTTATGTAATTAAATAAACAAATAGATTTTATCCTGTATATGAAGATAGGTAGGGAAAGAGCCCACACATATCTCTATCTTCCTTACCACCTCTAATGTCAGCCCTCATCCAGAATGTGGCTGCAATCAGAGGAAAGCTACACAGGGAGGGAGTCCGGACCTCCAGGCTCCCATGCAAAGGAAGGCAAACCTCATTTCATCTCTAACCACTGATCCTCACCCATCCATCAAGGAACTTGGACCAGAATCAGCTCAAGAGTCTCTAAAACTCTTCGGGTTAGAATTTCAAGTCCAAAATTCAAGTCTTCTCTTTCACTGTAATCATTGTATCTGAAAGCGATAACTTCCTTGTAGTTATTTCATATAAAAAATTAATGTATATTTATTTTAATGGGCACTTGTAATGATGCATAATTTATGAGGCCCAGTGTGACATTTCAATATATGGATGCAATCAGATCACAGGAACTGGTATGTCCTTCACATCAGCTTTTCATCATTTCTTTATGTTGAGAACATTCAAAAATCCTCTCTACTAGCTATATAGAAATAAAAATAATTCTTTTTATTGAAAGTATTAGTATGGTCTTGCAGTAAACTTCACTGTTCAGACTGCCATTGGCTATATAACAGCTTAATGGTAAGAAGAGAGCTATAACTGAAATAAACTTTATTTTTCCCAAAATTATTCTTTTTATTAACATGTGTATGTGGTACATAATAATTACACTGTACTCAGAGACGTGGTCCATGTAAGAATTGCATCTTAATAATTTTCATACCCCTTCCCCTCCCTGTCCCCATATACCCCTTTGCCCCAACCCCCCTTTCTATCTCCACAAAAAATAAACTCCCACCTTAAAGAGTTAAAAATAAAAGTATATCTTTCCCCTACTTGCAATCCTTGCTTTTCTAAGTTGAATAAAATATATTTTACTTCAGCATATTTATAAAATAAAAAGATTTTTTTCTCAGGAAAGAAATGCATAGTCACACCATGTGTAAAAGCTCTTTTCAAAAAAGAAAATTCTTTGTATTTCTACATCTGAAGGTTACAGCTACTCACTTAGAACTATAGTGTAGTCTTCCTAATCTTATCCTTGTGTATACTATTTATATAATCTGTATCATATGGTATTATGTAAAATTACATATGTCAACTTTCATAATAGCTTCCATTTTTCTGGCAATAAAAACACAATTTATTATTGTCAGAAATTATTTAAATATACAAATTAAAATCAACCAGAATCTCACTCCCCAAAGACATCCTCGTTTACTATTACATTTCTTTAAAGTCCTTTTTCTATGCATAATTTAACACAGTTAACATTATACTACATATTCTGATTTTAAGTACAATTAACCCAAGAAGAGTCATTCACAAGTTCTATTTGGAAGATGTTATGAAGAGGGTCTTAATCACAAATTATATCTGCCACTGAGAGTTTATTCATTTTCTCATAATTTTAAAAAAAACCTATACACTCAGGTCACTCAAAATGAGTTCTAAGAAGCGTAAAATTATTACTCAAATGCTTTGTCAACACAAGGCTTTTATACTGCTGAACAGAAATCTATTTCAGTAGCAGAATGAAGAAAATACTTTCTGGGCTTAGTAATTCTGCAAACACAGGGTTTTTGCTATTGACATAGTGCAATCTTATTTGGGGGCTAAAAAAGAAATAGATTTTATCATGTTTTGAATAGCAAAAGATCCCACCTGATCCTGAAGTCAAAGAGACTGTTGTTGATATCCACAGAGCATTGGTTCCCAAGCCCTCTCCGATACCAACATCCATGAATGTTCAAACTCATTATATTAAATGGTGCAGTATTTGCATATGACCTTCACACATCCTCTCACCTTAAATTGTCTCTACGTTACTTACAGTAGCTAATATGATGCAGTTGTGTCTTAGTTACTTACTCATTGCTGGGACAAAATACCCAACATCTACAAATTAAAGGAGGAAAGATTCATTTTAGCTCACAGCCTCAGTGGTTCTCACATCAGCCTTCATGGGTGGCTCGCCATGGTGGAAGCACATGGTGGAGGTCTAGTCAGAGAAAAGCTCTTCATAGTTCGGCAGACAGAAAGCCAAGTGAGGGAGGAGTTGGCCAGCATGTGCAGGCTAAAGCAAAGCCAGAGCTTCCCCAAAAAGAAGCTGTAACAATGTGTCTTCTTCCTTCATTTATTTAGTTTAAGATGCCAGTTGTGCCTCCTAGGCCCGGGGTGAATGATCCTCTCTCATTGCCTGGCCCACAAGTCATTCTCACATGCATGAAAGCTCCTCCCTGGACATTTCCTCATCTTGACAAGCTGAAGTAATCCCCCTAGCTCAAGCCCCAAGCTTGTGCCCATTCCAGCCAGACCCCACCTGCCAGCAGCACACAGCTTCTTAGATATCCCGATATCCAAATACACTGGCTTTTGGTGGACGTTCCAGATCCATACCACAACAGAGTGCTGCGTCAACGGTTGATGTACTCTACAGTTTAGGAAATCATGACAATTTTGTTTTCATTTTTATGTTTTTTTCCTGTATCAGTTAAAAAATAAATTTAAATGTAAAGGAATTTTAGAAAATAGGGACTGGAGCACAGCAGTTAGACCACTTGCCTGGAAAGTGTAGGGCCTGAGTTTGATTCTCCAGCACCACATAAGCTGAGTGTGGTGGCACACACCTGTAGCCCTAGCACTCCAGAGACGAAGGCAGGAGGACTGTCATACTTTGGGCTACCCAGTGAATTGAGGATCAGCATGGACTGCAGAGCAAAACCCATCTCAAAAAAAAAAAGCTATAACATCTTTTAAATTAAGAGTGCTTACAATTCTACTACCTAAAAAAGGCAATAGGTTCAAAGTAAAAGCACAGTAGCATGGAATGAAGACAAAGTGTAAAATAATGAAGGACGGTAGGGAAGTCAGAGACGGGGAGGTTAAAGTTCGTAATGGAATACTGAACACTGCAGCATAGAGCACATACTGTGGGAGGGGAAAACACCTTTTCAGAGGAAAAGGAGACAAACATCAAAATGATGCAGAAGAGGGGAGATATGGAGCAGGGAAGGACAGAAGCGACAGTCAGTGTCGCGGAGGAAGAACTGAGCTTCACAACAGCACAGTATATCAGGAAGCAAATAAGGAAGGCTTGAATAGAAGTAGCAAGGAGTCGCAGAGGTCTTGGTGAAGGCTATGAAAAATGACCAACCGCTGGACTGTGCCTACGTCTTTCATTTATAAGGCAAAAAAAATGGACAACCTTAAGTATTAAGGTTCAAAATGACTCCACAATTGGGCAAAACTCAGGCAGGCCTCCAAGCCACCACTAAGCAGCCAGTGGCCAGAGCCTGCACACCTGCAGGGCACCAACAGTTAGAGGACAGATCTTGCAACCCCATGGCAGCCTGAATTTGTGAAGACAATACCATGTACACAACTTGAAAAATTACTGCAAGTTTCACTCCAACCAATGGAGGAATAAAAGACTTGTAAATGAGAAAGCCATGTCAAGTGATGTAAAAACATTTTCTTCATTTGTTTATAGACTCAACCATCATGAATATAATTGTATCCAATATTTTCAAACAAGTGTATAGCCTAAGGGTGAAGCTAGGGTCTGAACAGTGTCCATTAGTTGTTATTGTTAGTTTTTGCTATTCTTCAATATCAGAAAAATTCATTTTTGGTAATATAGTAGGCTCTGTATCCATGGGTTCTGCATATAAAGGTTCAACCAACAGCAGATCAAATATGTTACAGAAAAAATATTTCATCTGTACTAAACATGTACAGATTGTTTTCTTGTCATTCTTCCCTATACAATTCAGTATATTAACTGTTGGCTTGCACATGCATTGTTTTAGGTATCATAAGTAATTCAGAGATAATTTAAGGTGCACAGGAGCAGGCGTATCACCTGCTCACACACATTTGTCTTAGTTACTAATTTGTTGCTGGGACCGAATACCCAATATCCACAACTCAAGGGAGGAAGGATTTATTTTAGCTCACAGGTTCAGAATATTTCACATAGTCCATTCATGGGCGGCCAGCAATGGTAGAAGCACAGGGTGGAGGTGCAGCTGGAGAGCTGTTCATGGCACGGCAGACAGAAAGCCACGTGAGGGAAGAAAGGCAGAACTATCTTTTTAGGTCCTGTCCCAGTAATCTGCCATGTGTGGGTCAAGCCCCAGTGTTCCTCCCCGTCTGACTAGACTCTACCTCTTAACAGTACATGTTCCTGGTACTTCACAACATCCAAATATATGAGGCTTTTGGGAACATTAAAGATTCAAATAGTATGGAGAGCTCTCAAAAGACTAGAAATAAATATTCCCTTCGATCCAGTGACACCCCTCCTGGAAATATACATCCAAAAGAGGTCAAAACAACACATAACAGAGACATATGTATACCCATGTTCATAGCAGCACAACTAACAACAGCTAAAATATGGAAGTCACCAAAATAACCATCAACAAACCAGTGGATACACAAATTGTGGTATTTACACACAATGGAAAACTATGCATCAATAAAGTCCAACAATGTGGAGGCTTTTACAGGCAAATGGAAGAAACTTGAGAACATCATGCTTAGTGAAGTGAGTCAGAAGCAGAAGGTGAAACATCGAATGGTCTCTCTGATATGAGAGTCCCAGAGCACAACTCATATAAAACTTAAAACAAAAAACAAAGTGAAACAGGGGGGGTCAGGTAGGGGAGGAGGTAGAGAGGGGAGG
Organism: Ctenodactylus gundi; assembly: GCA_004027205.1. NCBI lineage: Eukaryota > Metazoa > Chordata > Mammalia > Rodentia > Ctenodactylidae > Ctenodactylus > Ctenodactylus gundi. The sequence continues at coordinate 90,935 of PVKB01002871.1, forward strand.
GGAGGGAGAGGGACAAAAGGAGAGTGGGAAAGCCCTTGTCACCTTGACAAGATACATATATGCATAAAAGGCTCAACTCCATTGTAAACCTTACATTTTGCACATATACATTATCAATAAAATGGGGCAAAAAAGAGTTAAAAGCAAAGAAATCCAAATATAACACTACTTAATATAAGGAGTTTGGACACTCATGGATTTTGGTATCTGTGAAAGTTTTGAAACCAACCAACCCTCTGTGGAAAGAACACAACTGTCCTCCTTACCCCATGATTCATGTGGACACAGCTCAGTGTAGACCATCCTGGGCTCAATTACCATTAAAAGAAGGCAGAGAAAAGAAGAGAAGAGAAGGGAGAAAGAAGGAAGGAGGGGGGAAAGAAGGAAGGAAGGAAGGAAGGAAGGAAGGAAGGAAGGAAGGACGGACAGATAGCAGGCAGGAAGGAAGGAAGGCAGGCAGGCTCTTTAGAAGTTTGATCTTATAAAAATTCAATATCTGCTAATCTCATTGTGAAGTAATTGGTCCAGCCAACCTAACCACACTTCTCTTTTCCTCTGTGCTTGTCTCCAGCCCAGTAACCTTTAGACAATCACAAAGACCTAGCGTGCCTTATGACAGGAAGTTCACAGAACTCTTTGGAATGGATGCCCCCTTTGGAAGTCTATTCTGCAGCCACTTCAGCATGATATATCTTCCCAATGATTTAAAGACTGGCTGGTCCCAATTTCAGAGCTCTTCTCAGGGTTATCACTGTCAAAAGACTGTGCAGTGGTAGGTTGAAAGCCACATCCTAGGTCAACAACACAAAGAAAATAATAAGGAAATATTAGAGTTAATCCAGGCTAAGGAATGTTGGCACTTAACTGACATTTACAGAGTGCTCCATCCAACATCAAAAGAATACATTTTTTACTCAGCAGCACATGGGACATTTTCCAAAATTGACTTGTCATAGACCATAACGCATGGTTAAATGAATACAAAATTAATTGAAATAATTTCTTGTAAACTTTCACCTTAATATTCAGAGCACTGGGCAGAAATCACATTATATTTACATCCACCACAGGTCTTCACAATGCTTTGCTTTAATTAAGCAATTGGATTCCAATTGCTTAATTTTTTTCGGTCTGCACCAGTTCAAAGTCAGCTGCTAGGTGCTGGCTGAGGAAGAGCACCGCAAGGAACCAGGGCCTTGCATACTTTCAGATCATAGCAGAATGAAACTAGAAATCAATAGCTACAGAAATTATATTAATACATGGAAACTAAATAATACATTATTGAACAAACAATGGGTCATTGAAGAAACTACAGAAGAAATTTAAAACTTCCTAGTGTCAAATGAATGTGGAAGTACATCACAACAGTAACCACGGGGCACAAAGCAATACTGAGGGAAATTTATAGTTATGACAGCATACATTAAAAAAAGAGAAATTCTAAATAAGCAGTGGATGTACCTCAAGGTTTTAGAAAAACTAGAACAAATAAATCTAAAAGTAGTAGAAGAAAAAATTATAAAGATCAGAGAAGATATTAGTGAAGTTGAAACAAAACTACAGAAGAATAATGAATGGAAGAGTTGGCTCTTCAAAAGAATAAATAAGACTGACAAACGTCTAGCCAGACTCCCAAAAAGAAGAAAAAAATAACATGCATCAATGTATTTAAAACTAAAGGAGGTGAAATGACAGATACTGCTGAAATTTAGAGGATTATAGGGAACTAGTTTGAAAATTTGTATTCCAACAAATTGGAGGATTTGGAGAAACTAAATAAATTTCTAGACTCATTCAAGGTACCAAAACTGAACAAAGAATATATAAAAATTACTAACAGACCAATAACAAGTATGGAAAATGAAGTAGTAATCAAATCTTTAACTACAAAGAAAAGTCTAGGACTGGCCAGATTCACTGAAGAATTCTATCACTACTTCAGAGAAAAGCTATCACCAACACTTCTTAATCTCTTCCATGAAATTGAAAGAAAAAGAATATTGCATTTCTTTTCTGGAAGATAGCATTACCCTTATACCCAAACCAGAAAAAAAAAAACTTAGCTAGGAAAGAAAACTATAGGTCAATCTCCTTAATGAACATAGATGTAAAAATCTTCAATAAGATATTGGCAAACAGAATTCAACAAATCATTAAAAAGATCATTACCATGACCAAGTTGTCTTCAACCCAAGAACACATGTAGATCAATTCCTGTAACACATCACATAAATAAAAGCAAGGACAAAAATCACATGATCATATCAATAGACGCAGAAAAAGCCTTTGACAAAATCCAACATCAATTCATGATTTAAAAAATAAAAACCCTGGGGAAAACTAGTATAGAAGGAGTTTACCTCAACCTGGCAGAAACCATTACTCTAAACCTACTGCCAATCTTATACTAAATAGGGGAGATATTAAAACATTTCCCCTTTGGTCAGGAATACAAGGCTGTTCACTCTCATCACTTCTTTTCAGCCCAGTACTTGAAACCCTAGGCAGAGTAATCGGGAAAGAAAATGAGATAAAGGGAACATGTACTGGAAAGGAAGAAGTTAAATTATCCTTATTTGTGGACAACAAGAACTCTTACATAGAAGACCCCCAAAACTCCACTAGAACATTCTTAGAACAAATTTCACCAAGTTGCAGAATACAAAATTAATACTAAAAACACCAACAGCATTCCTACACACTAATAATGAACTCATGGAGAATGAGCTGAGAAGAATCCCATTCTCAAAGGCTCTTCAAAAAATTAGATACCTAGGAATAACCAAGGAAGTGAAGGATCTCTACAATGAAAACCACATTATGATGAAAAAAGAAACTGAAGAGGACTTTAGAAAATGAAAAGACATCCCATGTTCCTGGACAGGCAGAACAAATATCACCAAAATGGCTATGGTTCCAAAACCAATATACAGGTTCAATGCAATTCCTATCAAAATACCTACATTTTTCTCAGAACTAGAAAAAAACAATTAAAAAATTGATATGAAAGCCCGAAGTCATAGCTCTGCAGTTAAGAGTACTTGTCTAGAAAGAATAAGGCCCTGAGTTTGATCCCCCAGTAAGACATAAGCCAGAGGTGATGGCACACACCTGTTGCCCCAGCACTCGGGCGGCTGAGGCAGAGGACTGCTGTGAGTTTGAGGCTAGCCTGGGTTACAGAGCAAGATCCTATCTCAAGAAAAAAAGACAAAACTTGATAAGGACCCAAAAGAGACCCAGAATAGCCAAAGCAGTCTTGAACAAGAAGACAAAAGCAAGTGGTACTGGCACAAAAACAGACAGGTCGATGGAGGAACAGAGCTGAGGATGAAGAGTGTTGGTTTGGATCTGGAAAGTCCCCCAAAGGCCTCATGTACCTGGATGCTGTGGATTACCTATGGGTTCTGTGTGCTGTTAAAAGGTGGGCCCTGGTTGGGAAGGAGGATTATAGGTGTGTGGTGGAGGACTGGCATGTGGTAGAGTACAAGTGACAGGTGTGTGGTGGATTACGTATGTTGTAGATCACAGCTGTGTGGCACACTACTGGGCATGCAACTTGGAAGGGGTGGATACCCACGTCTACAGCTGCACAGTAACACTAACTAAATCACAGAAGATGCTGAAATGTCCATCAACAGACCAGTGGATAAATAAAACGTGCTATATTTACACAACAGAGCACTACTTCTGCCATCGATGGTTATATTCAATTGCAGGTGAATGGATATAAAAGTTGAGACTTAGTGAAGCTAATCAAACTCAGAAGGCTAAATGTCTCATGATTTCTCTAATATAAAAACTTAGCATGTAAATAAATAATAAAGTGAAATGTGTGTGATATTGGGAGTCAGGATGGGAGGGAGGGGATGTGAAGTTCACATGATACATATGTGCACAAAATTCTCAAGTTCAATGTAACCATAGTGTATAATATAAACACACTAACAAATAATGGGGGCGGGGGGCAGAAACATCCTGTAACAATAGCTACATAGTTGAAGACTTCTCGTTTCCACCAGATCCACTGAAATTGTGATCCCATTTGGAACACTACACCACAATATGAGCCCTGCAGAACTCTCGGGATTGGATGCATTTAAATTAGTCTTCACTTTGGGTCTTCATTTTTCCTTATGAGCTTCCTTCTATCTTGACCATGGAGGGCATTGTCTTCCCAGGGCTTATATTTCCCAAGTCAGGTGGAAAATGAAACTAAGGTAAGAGACAGCCATGCCCTCCAGGAAGCACTGGCTTGAGTCCATCCTAATGCCCCCTGGCCACTCATGGCCTGGAAACAGAATCCCCTTGAAAGTCTGTGCAGAAGCTGAGCATCTCCTAGTGTTCTGCCAATAGACATGGGTCTTTGTTGGGATTACCAAATCCTGAGACACAAGAAACCCATCTCTTCCCTGCCTTCAATGGCCAAGGAAGAGAAAAAAATGCACTGTGTGCAGTTCAAAGATGCTCTGAGGAAGATACCAGAAGGCTCTGGGTAGGCCACTCCCAGAATGGCAGCCAATTTACCTGGCCCAACCTCACAAGCTTTCAAATTCTTGCAAAACTCTGTAACTTTGGCAATTAGGTTTTCAAAACTTTGTAACTCTGGCGATTAGGTTTTCTTTTGTTTTAATCTTTTTCTTCTCTTTTTCTCTTTCCCTGTTATTTTTTGGGGGTGTGGGGCTTTGCCTTTTTGTTTAATTATTTTATTAGCATGTATTTGAGATACATAATAAGAGCAATCAGCTTGAGAAATTGATGTACTTGCATATTGCATCTTGATCATCTTTATCTCCCTTCCCTTTTCCACTTCACACCCCTTTACTCTTACAACACCCCCTTTTCCTCTCCACAATGTGCATCTTCTTACTTTCTTCCATCTCTCTTTACGTTTTTATGGTTTAATTTCCTCTTATTAAAGAAACTATGCAATATTTAACCTGCATCTGGTTCATTTTCCTAAGGATTAATGGTCTCAATATGCATACATTTTCCTACAAAAGACTTAAATCCATCTTTCTGATTTTTTTTTCTGTGCTTTGTATACTCTAGGTCACAGTCCTTTGTTCGAGGAGTAACTGACAATCAAATTCTTTTCTCAAATTCTATTCTCTCTTCACTCTGTTCATCATTCCCTCTACTTTGCAAGAGCTTTTTAATTTGATATAATTCCGTGTGTTGATTCCTGGTGTTATCTCATGTGCAGGAGGTATTTTACTGAGAAAGTCCTTGCATGTGTGTAGGTCGAGTTTGCCTGTTCTATCTTCCAACAGATTCAGTGCTTGTGTTTTAATGCCTAGGTCTTTGATCATTTTGATTTCATTTGGTTCATTAGTGAAATATGTGGGTCTTATTTTATTCTGCATGTGGCTATCCAGTTCTCCCAGCACCATTTGTTAAAGAGGCTATCTTTTCTCCAACATAAGTTTCTGGCCCTTACGTCAAAGATCAAATGACTGAAGGTGCTTGGGATTGTCTGCATCCTTAGTTCTGTTCCAATGATCCACCTCTCTGTTTTAGTGCCAATACCACGTGGTTTTTATCACTGTTGCTTTGACTTTGGTATCGTGATGCCTCCTGATTTTGTTTTGTTGCTTAGGATTAGCCTGTCTATTCTGGGTCTCTTTTGGTTCCATATAAAATTTAGGATCATGTTTTCTAGTTCTGTGAAAAATTCTATGGGTATTTTATTAGAGTTGCACTGAATCATGCTTAACAAAATGAATTGGACACAGATAGTTAAATATCCCATGGCTACTCCAATATAAGAAAACCAAAGTATAAAAAAGTAAAAGAGCAAAATAAAAAGGGATAGAAGAAAATAGGAAGACTGAGTGGCGAGAGAAAGGGGTAAAGTAAAAACAGCCAAGATGTGTTACATAGATGCACCCATTTCTCAAGCTGAGTATTATCATTATGTACCACAAATACTAATAAAAAGAATAATTTCAGCAAAGAAAATAAAATTTAGAAACACAAAAAAGATGAGTTCATCCAAAAAGAAGCAAGGAATAGAAGACAAAAAGGAGCATAGAACAGGTGAGACAAACAGAAGACAATTAAAGTGACTATTAAAGTTATAAAAAGCTACTCAACCATTAGTATTTAGGAAAACAAAAATTAACACAATACTATTACTCATTTATCAAAATTTGGGAAAAAAATTAAACAATGATTTCATCCAGGACTGGCAACAATTTCAGGTTACCAAACTTTTGGAACAGTGAATTGGTGCTACTTTTTGTAAAAAATATCCTGGTAAGACCAATACTTAAGTTAGGTACTCATTGACATTTTGTATCATAAACTGATTAGCTACTCACAAAAAATTGTTTCCACTTTTTAAACTGTAATTCAAGCTCTCTTTGCAGGTGACTGAGTCCTGTCTTGGGAGTGACACGGAAGTCACTTGTGGAAGGTGACAGTGCCCTGACACCCTGGACCCCTGGACCCCTGAGTACACATGGAGCAAAGTCTCCTGAAGCCCTGGAGCTAACTCAGACTGGTTTACTCTTACTTTGTTTGGAATACTATACATCCTAGGTCTACCTGTTACAGCAGGTAGCTCACTCAAGCCTCTGTTTCCTTTGACCCACTATCCTTCACAGACATCTGTCTTTCAAGGTTAAAAAGAAACAGTGCACAGGACTCTAGATTTAAGGAAACATAACTGGAAAAGCTGTAAACAATCTGATGACTTTCCCTAAGAGAAGATCTGAATAAATAGCACTGCATGCATACTAAGGAATATTCTGTAGCCATTATGAATTATCTCTGTACTGCTGACCTGAAGAGATTACCAGGAGAGCAAAAGGGGGAAAACAAACTCATATAAATGCTTGATACAATCTCATTTTGAAAGAAAGAAAGAAAGAAAGAAAGAAAGAAAGAAAGAAAGAAGAAAGAAATGCAAAGTGTGTGTGTATGTGTGTATATAGGTGGAGAGAGAGTAAATAATCTGAGAATGGGGAAAGGCAAAAGTCTTAGTTACATTCTCATTCCTGGAACACAATAACCAACATTCACAACTTAGGGAAGGAAAGATTTATTTTAGCTCATGGTTTCAGAAGGTCTCAGTCCATTCTTGGGTGGCTGGCAATGGTGGAAGCCCATGGAAGAGGCGCAGCTGTTCAAGGCATGATAGACAAGAGGCCAAGTGAAGAATGAATGGCAGAGCTAGCAGATACCCTTCCAAGTCATATCCCAGTGATCAGTCCCTTCTGAGTCAAGCCTGAGGATTCTGCCCCTCCCAGGTTAAACCCCAGTATTCTTCCCCTTCTAGGTCACAGGCCCAGCGATGTGCCACGCACCCCCAACTGTAATCTACTACACATGCCTAATCCATGACAGGCCTGTAATCCACCCCCTCTTGACTAGACCCCACCTCTTAACAGCACATGGCTCTCTGGGCATTCCACGATATCCCAATACATGAGGCTTTTAGGGAACATTCCAGATCCAAACCATAACAACATTCAAAAATACGAGATAAGTTTTTAACATCAGTCATCTCAATGGGTTAGGGATGAAGAATACTGGTTACAGGAGGAACAAATGACTAGCAGAATGGGAGCGTATCTCAGTGTAATACTGAAGGAAAAGAAAGAATATAAAAATTGAATCATAAAATATTGAACCAAACACATAAAACTTGAATATGTCGTAGAAAAGGATGAGAAGGCAATGTCAATTTACATAAAATTCATTTTGTCTTAAGTGCTAATATTTCAATATTACTTTTATAATAATATAGAAAAATAAAATGAAAAGGCTTAGCTCTTTCTGGATTGGGCTTTTGATGTTACAGTTAACATTTTTAACTAACCACCTGAACTTGAGGCTGCTCACCACTGCTGTGTGCCTGGCTTATTGCGCCTAAGAGCCATATTACTGAGAGGGTGCAGTTTTTCCTAAAAACAATCATCATCATCATCATCATCATCATAACGATGGATGCTCACGTTGTCAGTCATCCCAGGTAGAACTCAAACCCATAGTAGGAAAGGACCCTGGCATCTCAGAATACAAACTGCAATTCTGTAGGTACCAGGCAGCACCTGACATTCTGAATTTCTGGTAACTTCCCAGGTGCTGCTGCGCCTGGTCCTCAGGCCACACTCTGCCCTGCCAGGGACTAGCACGAGGAAAATCTCTCTACTCTCTGAGGGGATGAGAGAATGGTGAGGGAGTGAAGGCAACTAGGCTGCATGAGGCAAGCAAGAACAGGACTGACAGCTGGTTGGCTAAGACACTCTGGAGGTGGGCCTGCGCTAGCACCGCATCTGTAAACTGTTGTGGATGTTCACTTCCCTTCCGTGACCCATGAACTGCTCTGAAATCTGGCTAAAAATCTATACCCTAGTGAGGTATAATGATGCGTGCCTGTAACTTCAGCTCCACGGGAGAGTAAGGGAGGAGGACCCCAACTCCAAGCCTAGCCTGGTCAACTTAGTGACTGACTTAGCAAGACCATCTCACAAAATGAAAAAGAAAAAAATTTTAGAAGGATGAAGGGTATAGTTCAATGTGAAGGCCTTGGGTTCAATTCTTAGTACCACTAAGAAAAAAAAAAAAAAAAGGTTACAATCCAGTCTCTCCTGAATGGTGAGAAATGACAAGGGACCATTCCTACCATATTTGACATGAAGGAGCCAATGACCAAAGCCAGTCTGTTTCCCCCAAGGTCAATGTGATGTTGTGAGAAGCCCGCCAGCAGGAGGCAGCTCTGTCCAGAAATCTTGGGGTCTTGCAATGAGAAGCTGCTGAGACAGCACTCTGTGGGGGAAGAAGAACTGAAGCCCTGTTCCTGAGCAGGACCCTGAAAAGCCAAGTCAAAGGCTTAAAGAGTAAGGGGATTTCTTTCCCAATAACGCAAGGAACCTGGGAGTGGAACTGTTCCAGCTTTGGTCGGTTCCCAGTGCAGTGTCCCCACCACGACCCAGTTCTCCCCCCTTTCCGCTCTGCTCTCCTCTCCACCCCCATGCTGGCTTGGTCTTCGGTCCCACACTTCGTGCTTTGCGTTCCTACCCTAAGGAAGTTTCTTCCTTATCCATGATCTTCCTGGCCACGGCACAAGGCTTGTTGGCCTTGGAGACCCCATCCCATTCTCCTGCAAATTTACCCAGCTCAGGAGTCCAGGCATTAGTGCAGAGTTGGATGTTCACCGGGCCTGAGCCAGCACTGCAGCTGTAAACCATTGTAGATGTTCACTTCCCTTCCATGATCCATGAACTGCTCCGAAATCTTGTCAAAACTTACACCCTAGCAAGGTTTAACACGATACGATTCCCTCAAATTTCTATTAGGCTTCCAGTCTGTTAGTCTCTATGTGTCAGAAAACCACAGCTGGAGGTTTCATCCTAGAGCAACTTCTCAAACCTACAGGCTCAGGCCACTTACTGGCATGCACTCTGGCCACACTTTCCTGCCTCCGTGCCTCAACAGGGTCAACTAAAAGAAACCCTTGATGGGTTCTGATTCTTGCAGCTATCTAAGCTGATTCCCACTGTACAACAAAAAAATTTTAAAGGAAATTACTTGAAGAAGACACAGGGTTATACCTAAATGACACTGCTATTTTGTAGCCATGTCTTAGGACTCCTTAAATTTGGGATTCAGGCATATTTGGCTTATCTAGCTCTTCCTGCCCCACAAATAACTAGACTATATCCATTGGAATTCAGGCTGCACCACAGAGTGCCTTCTCTGGCAAAGCTGTATGTCCTTCCTTATCTACATGAAGACTGGTTCCTCTTAGCTAAATTCAGCTGTCTCATAGAACTTTTGCTACAGCAACAAGAAGCAACCAGCACCACCAAATTTCTGAATTATTTTTTTACCATTTTAAAAATCTTTCTTCCAAGATGCACTGTGACCAAATGTTTTGCTACCACATATCAGGGGTCATCATCTTCCTAGACTACAATATCTATGTCTTTGCAGCCTAAGTGCATCTTAGCTCTCCATTTCAAGACAAAAATTCTGCATTGGTTAAGACTGGTTAAGTTTTAAGTGCCAGACAACCTATGATGGATGGTGGGGTTTATTTTTCTGTCATGTGAAAGTTCCAGTAGTCGGTCTACATATGAATCATCCGTGCTGCTTCTGTCTTTTTGCCTGGCTTCCTCAACATGCCACATCCACCTCTGGGACCAAGGTAGATCTTCCAAGCCAGCCAAGTGTGCTCCATCCAGTGGGGAAGGGGGCGAGGAGGAAAGCATGCCCTCACCTCTCAGCAACATTTCCTGGAAATCGTCCACATAACTTCTACTCAGTGTGTTTATTTATCAGCATGTGGTCACGTGGCCCTGGATAATCACAAGAGAAACAGGAAGGAAGTGTTGATTCTGGGAAGCTACCCTTGTGGGTAAAAACTGCTCTATTGCTGTAGGGGGGAAAATAGAACAAATGTTAAAAGACAACTGTAATTAAATAGTGCTTCCCCTCACCTCAAGTCTGGAGGAAAGAGCTCCAAGGAGACAAGCCAGAGCTTCCCAGTCACCTCTGAAGGGAGTAGGATGTCACAGACCAGTGCCAGAATGCTGAAGGGACAAGCCTAGGAGAAGCATCAGTGAGAGGTCTGAGAGAAGAAAGAGAAAAGAACAGCCCATGACTGGGAGAAGGTCTTAGTTACTTGTTCGCTGCTGGGACACAATATCCAACACCCACAAGTTTAGGGAGGAAAGATTCACAGTTTCAGATGGTCTCAGTCACTCATGGGTAGCTGGCAATGGTGAAAGCATATGGCAGAGGCCCAGAAGGAGGAAAAGTTATTCACAGCATGGCAGACAGGAAACCAAGTGAGCAAGAAAGGGCAGAGATAATATATATTCCTCCAGGTCATGTCCCAGTGATCTGCCCCTTCTAAGTCAAGCCCCATTGTTCTACTCTCTCCAGGTCAAGCCCAGTGTTCTACCCCTTCTGATCAGGCTCTACCTCTTAACAGCACATGGTTCCATAGTTTTGGGGAAATTCCAGATTCAACCCATAACAGAGCACTAGCCTAGTACCACTGTAAAGAGACTATGTCTGCGATAAGACTCCTGGGGAGCCTCTAGGAAAACAACAGAGTCTTGCTGTACAGGTCATCACCAAAATCTCAAGAGAACTGCACGCAAGAGAGTCACAGAGAGGGAAGGCCATCTGTAAAGATGCTCAAATGCTCACTCCTGCCTTCAAAAGGAATCAGCGTTAAGCACCTGCCATGTTAAATTACTACAGCCACTTTGGAAAGTAGAATGGAGGCTGTTCAAAAAATTAAATGCAGAATTATCACATGAACCAGCAATCCCGCTTGAGAGTATATATTCAAAGGATCTAAATTGGTTAAGTTGAAGAGATTTCTACACTACTGCATTCACTGAAATATTATTCACAATAGTCAAGATATGGAAGCAACCTAAATGTCAATTAACAAACAGATAAATGGCTAAACAAGGTAAGGTGTATATATACACAATGGAATAGCAGACAGCCTGCTCTATGAAAAAGAGAAGATTCTGTCACACATGTCAATGTAGATGAAACCAGGTAATATTATGTTAAGTAAAATAAGGCAGTCCAAGAAAGACAAGCATTGTGAGAATTCAATCATATAAAATCTATCTTCTAGAAATAGAGAATAGAAAAGAGATGACCAGAGACTTGTGGAAGAAGGGGAAGAAGGATCAAAGGGTGCAGATCTCAGACGTAAAGAATAAGTTTTAGTGACCTATTGCACAGAACAGGGGCCACAGTCAAAAATATGGTATTGTACATTTCAAAACTGCTAAAATAATAAATTTCCAACATTTTCTCCACCAAAAAAAAAAATGAGTTGGTGATGTGATGACTATTTAACTAGCTTAACTGAATCTTTCTGTGATGTATACAGGGATCAAAATATTATTTTGTGCTCCATATCCATGCACAGGTATTTGTCTATTTAAAGTGTTTTCCAAATCTTCCACTGCCAGAAGCCATATCAGGTGGCATCAGTGACAATCTCATTCTGCCCTCCCAGCCATCGCCAACTCAATTTTAGCTGGCAGAGGAGAAACACACTTGCAATGAGCATGAGAAGTGTAGACTTCCCTTGTCATCCTCTCCAACTCAGGATCGCAAGCCAGAGGAAGAGAAGAGGAAGGTTGTAATTTTAGATAGAACTTGAAGATTTCATTATTTATCTGGGACCGCATATTTAACTGCATATTTTATTCTCTGCTTCATAATCCTGGCTGCCCACTGGAGTAACCTGGGGAGCTTTTAAAATTACTGATGTCTGAGACTCACCCTCCAAAGATTCTTATTTCATTAGTCCATGGGGCAATCTGGGCATCAATGTTTTTAAAAGCTGCCCAGGAGATTCTGGTGGGCAGTCCAGGTTGAAAACCATCGTGGTAATATTGAATTAGGAACAATTGTCACAAACAAAAGATCATGGAGCACCTAGAAATGGGGGGAATTTTCCTAGATCTCATTGAAGTAATGGAAGGACTTCTATAGGAGTCCTTGCCTTCGATCTAACAGCTATGTAATCCTCCCTCATTCAAGGACAGTAGAAGCTCTCCAGAGCAAGGACCCAGACTTTCGATTCTCTGAGGTCTCCAGTTCCCTGCACATGCTAGATATATGTCTCTTGGCCTGTTGTGAACTTCGGATCTTGATGCTGGCATCCATGGAAGCGTCCCTCCTGACACACAGGCAAATGCAGTTAACTCCAAGAGAGGCTTCAACTGTATCTTGAAGCCAATAAAGGAGATAAAAAGATGCAGTAATAATGAACTAGTTGAAAACTTCTTAATTAACATATGGCCAAATTTTATGGTCCACACTGTGACCTCTATACTGAAATTGTTCCACATCTGAACAAATGTTCACTTCACCATTCTAGAAAGAACAGTAGCAAGCTGAAATAACCAACACTGCCGTGTAGAGCCAAAGAGCCAGCTTGACATCTGTGAACGCCCAAAGCCCAGAGTTTAGTCATGCTGGTACAGCTGGGCAGGTCTGAGTACATATCTCCATCACTTCCTCATCCCCAACTCCCTGACAAAATCCTGGCAGAACAGCCTTACTACCCACATTCCATTGCCTAGACCACTACTCTCGGTCATGGGCCACACACTCTATTAATGAAAGCACAGCATAATGACAGGACACAAGGAAAAACTCAAGAAATGCAATTGCATCAACTAACAACCAGCCAGGAGCAGCTTCAGTCTGTCAACACAAAGATACCATGTCCCAAGGTGAAGCTTACAGCCCAGGATCCCACAGGAGACGCCTCTCTCCAGGAGCTCCTGGAGGAGCTCCTAATTCCCTGGGGTCCATATTTCTTATCACTCCATCAAACAGACAGAAGCTAACTGTCCAAGGGATCCAGCACCAAGACTTGACACTTGAGAAATTGCTCTTTCCTGTGAAAAGATTCTGAAGCTGGAATCAAGAAAGAATGCGTTTCATAATCTGAAAAGGAGAAGCAAGTAATCTTAAATCCTTCTTGTATCAAAATTGGTCTTCTCCAGCACCATATTGTGGTTTGTATTTGGAATGTACCCTAAGGCCTCATGCACTTGGAAATTATAGATTATCTACAGAACTATCTGCTGTTAGGAGATGGGAGCCTGGTCTGGAGGGATGGATTACAGGCACGTGGTGGAAGACAGGCATGTGGCAGATTGTCGACTGCAGGTGTATGGGCTAGATTATAGCACCTGGAAGGGGCAAACACTGAGGCTGAACCCAGAAGGGGCAGGTCACTGGGATGGCACCTAGAAAGACATGTGCTGCTTCCTTCTCTCCTTGAGGAACTTGACTGAACCTGATTTGACTTGGCTTTCCGTTTGCTACTCTGTGAAGAGCTGCCTCTACCTCCACCTCTTCCATGTTTTTCCACTGCTGCCGGCTGCCCATGGATTGACTGCGACCCTCTAAAACTGTGAGCTAAAATAAACTTTTCCTTCCCTATGTTATGGATGTCAGGTATTGAGTCCCAGCAATGAAAAGGTAAGTAAGATACACAGCTCTGTCTATGGTCTGATTCAAAGAGATGGTTTACGAGAAATAAAGCACTCTCTTCCAAACTCAAAGCTCAGACTCAAGTCAGCTTCAACTGCACTCAGCAAAAAAAGCCATCCAGTCCCAGTCTTCTAGACTCTTTCAGGAGAAATAAGCCTCACCTGAAACGTAATTTCAATCAAAAACAAGGTTCCTGGTTCAGTCAGACATGAAACCTTGCCCCTTCCGCCCCCTCCTGCCTGGACATGCTGTGACATCCTTGGGAAGAAGGATGACTTCCCAGGGGAATCAGTAAATAAGATCCCCGATACTTGCAGCACTGGTTACAAAACTCACATTCTTGCCCTTCTAGAAGCACACACTGTGCCTTCTACTCTGGGCCGTGCCAACAGCATGCTGCCACGAGCCCCAATCTTTGGTTTTAATCAGGTATTAAACCCTGGAACATTAGACAAGTGAAGCATTTGATGATGACGATAATGAGTAGCCCATTAAAGGTAATTTTTTTAAGTTAATGAGCTCTCCCCAAAGAACAGCCACATACTGTACTGAAAAATGTCCGTAGGACGCACTGCACTTTCTTGCTATTTATTTAACTTTATGTGGATGCCATAAAACTTCTTTATTTGCTTTCAGTTAGCCCATAGGTTTTGACAAGATAAATTTTTATTTAGGTCTTTGCCCAGCTACAATCAGAAACAGGAGACTCACTTTCCAAAGCCGGGCTGATAGATGGATTAATCAAAGCACCCCGCCCCACTTTCCTCCCAGCCACCACAGGGACCGACAGACAGAGTTTTTCCCTTAATTAAAGAAACTCAGCAACAAGGTGATTTATCGATGATGAATCTTGCAGGCCTTTTCATTGTGCGGTCACTGCTGGCCACTGTTTGAAATTTACCAACATAAATAAAGCCTCTCCATGACTAAACAAAGTTAAAGTAGCAATAAATTGAGCCTGCCATGTACTCTGGGCTAGATCCGAGGCCAACATAAATACCAGAATGCCTTGGCTGTGACACGCTTGACACAATGACATCATGCACTCCCAGAAAGAACAGCCCAGCCCAAGCCAAAGCCTCAAACCGAGGACAATTCCCCCAAATGAATCAAATTGCAATGGTCTAGACTGAGCTGCCTTAAGTGTTCAACTTCTGGCTTCTTTGCCCTAGTCTGTCGAGCGATCACATTAAAAAATAATCTACGCACTGATCTAAATTTCACTTTTTCTGCATGATTAAATTTTGGCAGGAGTAAATCTCTGTTATTCTCACTCCGCAGGAATGTTTGGAAAGTTGCTAAAAAGTCGGGATTTATCAACTTAAGGTCCAGCCACTGTGATGCAGTCCCCTGGCTTATCTGCTGCTGCCCTCAGCGGGCAACGGGCCTTCAGTGTTGACGAAAGAGGCGAAGTTCTACCCACTTAAAAGGGTTCAACACTCACTTCTCTCCCAAGGGGCCTGCACGGCACACAGCTAACAGGCTGTACTGAAATGCCTTCCTGGAACAAGGAAGTCTGTGGCGCAGGCGTCGGTTACCCCCAGCCCCATCACTGCTAAGAGAAGAGAGAGGGGAGAAAACCTTTCAGAATGCACGTGCAGAATGGCAAATTAAAAATGGAGAAAATCTAATAACTAATTGGTGAAATCATAAAAGCTGCCATAAAAGACATTTTCCTTAAACTACTTTACACAGGGCTGTATAATTTTATGTCACCTTTTATTTATGTCGCAGTAATGAAATCTGTTCTAAGAGATGAAGGACTTGAGGAAAAAGGAATTGAAGTGCTCTCCAGAACCAAGCGGGGAGACCCTTGCACAGGGCAGTCCAGAGGGCGAGGGAGGACAGCCTATTTACTTCTAAAGGCTGCTGAGCCGAAACATGCAACGAGCGTCTTTCCTCCACCACCATCCTCTCCCACCGCCTCCCTAGGCCTTAATTAGGCGACATTTATAAAGTAGAACGAACCATGTTTCACAGGCTCGGGTGCGAGCTAGACAGACCCATGCTGTGAGACCAGGTTTTTATTGTGAGAAATACATAAAGGAGCATGATTTGAGCTTCTTAGGAAATCTCATTTTAACTAGATATTGATGCATTTGCAAAGCTCCCTTGGGCGTGACAATGCTGCGTTTAAGAGTTTTTGAAAGACAGCCTGTATTATTCCAGATCCGAGGGTCTCTTTCCCACTCCCATTTGTATATAATGATTCTGAAAATGTTGGGGGTTGGGGGAAACGGGGGAAAGCTGCAATATTAAAAAAAAAAAAAAAACTTTGTCAAATTACAAATAAAATAAATTTAGCTGGGCCCAGTGGCTCAGGCCTATAGTCCCAGCACTCTGGAAGGTTGAGGCAGGAGGATCCCAAGTTCAAGCCCATGCTGGGTGCCTTAGTGACGCAGTGAGATCCTGTCTCAAAACCAAAACCACAAAGATGAGCTGAGGGTATACTCAATGTGAAGAAACTGAGGTCCATCCCAGTCCTATTTAAAAAAATAAAAAAGGAAATTTTAAATACTCAAATACAAGGGAGGGGCAGAGGGGTTCATTTTTTGTTCTGGGGGACAGTTGCTGTGGTGTGTTGAGTTTGTTGAAATCACTATATAAAAATGTATAATACTTTCTCTATATTAAACTTCAATAAAATGTTCTAAAAATGGTATATGCTCAGATGAGTCTCTTAAAAATGCAAATTGTACACAAGTACATGCAAAAACAGAGGCACGTGGGGTAGTATTCCTGGTGAAAAACATAAACCACCCCTCAAAAAAGCAGGTGCCCTCTGAACTCTGGCTAACTTTTAAAGCAAGACGAGATTGTTTTTAGAAACAATTTGCCATCTATTAACAATGAAATCCAATTCAGCCTCGAATATTAGAAAGTGAAACACACATACAACTCGGAAGGACTATTGAAGTCCCAAACAGATAGGGCATTATCTAGGTGGGCTCCACAGTCAAGGCCGCTTTACACCATTACGGACCAGACTAAACAAATCTGACCCGCACAGTGACCCTCCAAGGATCCCAAAAGATCGGAAACTCCAAAAAGGCAGCTCTGACCAGACTTTCCAGCCTGGTAATGGCATGCGAACGACACTCCATCTCTGTCACACAGCCAAAGGTTGGTACTGTATATGAGAGCAATTTCCTCAAGAATTCAGAGGAAAATGTGATCCTTCACTTTCTATGTACGATGTTCACAACAGCAAGTGCATTTACGAGTTGGGGACACCATGCTGCTGGCAAGGGCCCATCACGTCACTCTGCCCTGTCCCTTGGCAGCATCACGGCTAGCAAATGCAGAAAGACGGTGTCCACACATGCTGCGTGGGCCAGGCCTCCCTTACAGGCCACTTTAACAGCTGAAATTGTGTCTGGAAAAACCACATGAAGGCTCAGAGCCAGTGGAAGGCAGCCTTTCAGGCACCCTGTCTGTGTCCGGCACACCATCCCCCACAAAGGCAGTTCCTGCAGGGTGTGCGGCTGCCCCAGGCATGGAAGGCCCATCGCACCGGTAATTCAATCCTGCCCCCACAGAAAATGTGAGCCTTGGGCGTTCCCATCACGACCATCCACCTCTCACAGGATGAACTCACATCTACCCCGCGCAGAACCGGCCCTCAACAAGAAGTTGGCTGGGAAAGAGGTTGAGTAGTGGAGGTTTGAGGACAGGGGAGGGAAGAAAAGGAAAATGCTGAAAGAATAGAAAGAACAGAAAATACAGAAAGAATGACCACGTGCTCTGATGAGGAGGGTGACCCTTGGGGATGGCTGCAAATTCAAGTAGCACCTTACTTTTTTCTCTCACAAAACAGGGCAGGGACCTGAATCCTCAGCACATGCCTGCAGCTGCTCCCCAAAGGCCTGCAGGACATGAGGAATCTGTGTCTTCCTCCCCCAGACCTGCACAGCATTTCTCTGGCCCCTCCAAACACCAGTCCCACTCAGGGCCACCAATCACATGGTCAGGCCCATGGTCTTTCTTCAAGGGTAAAACATAGCTGTCAATCATCAAATTCCCATAGTGGCCACTCACAACCTCATTTCTTTTTTTTTTTAATATTGTCATCCCTGCTTTTAAACACTGAATTTAGTTTTTATTATGGTTTGAACAAAGCTCCATGGGCCAGCAGCTTGGTCCCCAGTGTGGTCATGAGATAGTGGAATCTGAAGAGGCAGGGCCTCAGAGAAGGCAGTCAGGTCACACAGGCGCTTCCTGCAGAGGGATCAGTGCTGGCCTCATGCCACCTATCAATTCACTGGCTGGACAACGGGCTGCTACAAAGCAAGGCCCCCCTATGATCTCGGCCCTGTAAGCATGCAGCCAGTTCCCCTTTCGGTCATGCTGCAATGCAGCCCAGAGAGGGGAGGGGGATCCTCACCACAATGCCGCCACCACTGTGCTGCTTGGCCCTTTGGCCTCTGTATTCTGTAAGTTACCCAGCCTCAGCTATTTTGTTATAGTGACACAAAGTAGACTAAGACAGCTTAGGCCCACCTTCTTTTTCAGGTGACCTATGCCCCTGGTAAGTGCAAGTAAGAGCTTCCTTTGAGCCTGTACCATGGTACCTTTCTGTCATTCTGTGCAAGGAGTCCTTTTTTTCAGGTAGATCAATAAATATGTATTGGAGAGAGATGGAAAACATGTAGCATTTGTGCTAGAAGCATCTGCCTCTTAAGACAACCACCCTTAAAACTACAATCCTACTTTTGACAGACAGAAGGAGAATGTGGTTTTCATATGGCATGTACACACCACCTATCAATAAAGGCAGAGCAGACAGGAGAATGGCTGCAGAAACTAGGGCATCCTCCCAGCCCTGGCCAAAGTGGAGGGGAGGCCTAGCTTAATGCAGCATTGAGTAATACATGAATGAATAGGTATTTCATTAAATACCGTGTGCATGGAGATGACCAGGGCCTTCCAGCAGGAGGAGGCACCACAGACCTGAGAGATTCATTTACCTTCCAAAAGAGAAAGAAAAGTCCTTGCAAGCACTATCAGGCTCCAGCAGCTACCTGCTCCGGTTGCTATATGCACTCCTCACGGAAGGAGAGAGCCCCACACCCTGCAGCAGCAGCAGAGTCTCCCTCTCATCTCCGTGAGAGCCACTTCCTGAGCGCTGGCCCCACATGAGACTGAAGGAGGCCAGCCTTGCTTTCAGCCGTAACCCACAGCAGGCCTCTGTCCCTCCGTTCAAGGAGCCTTTATGTTGCTTCCTCCTCTGCCCTTCCATCCCCTCCTGGGGAATTCAGCTATGCATAATGCATGGGATGGGGACCACAGGCTGGGCCTCTACAAGCTGCTAAGTGAAAACCTTGTCAGAAGTGGAAGAGGCCAGGGAGAAAAAAAAAACACTCCTGGCCAGGACCCTGCTCTCATATTAAGAGCAGCAGCATGCCCCCCAGAAGGGCTGCCTTGGGCCACCTCCACCCCACATGAGCCCTCCCCCCCCCACCCCCCCAGTCTCAGTGGCTCAGAGCCTGACAAGCCAAGGCTGCAAAGAAGCAGTGAATGGCCCTCCAGACCTCGGCCAGCTCTGGGCTCACCTGTCACGGATGTGGTGCCTGCTGCTTCTGCAGACAGGCTGTGTGTATCTGCACCATGGGATCCTGGGAAGATGGCCCAACCTCTGTGAGTCTCAACCACTTCTACAGAATGAGGGGAACTGTACCTGCTCATGGGGTCATGGTGAAGATTAAGTGTGGAAAGCATACCCAAATACTTCATATAATGCTTGATAAAGTATTAACATTTAATACTTTGCTCTTGTTTAACAATGAGAATCCTCTCTTCGCCAAAGCAGAGACTGGCCAGGGTAAAGGAAAGAGAGCTGAGGCTGCCCTTCTAGCCTCTTCTGTAAGTAAATCTGGTTGGCACCACATCTACAAGACCTCTACATGCAAGCGGGAAAGGAATGCACGCATGCACCATGCGGGGGAAGGAGAGGGGAGGACTCGGTAGAGGCAGAACAGCGAGGCAGGGGAAAGAAGGCAACAAGGTAAGAATTTCCAGTCATCCTCAGATAGCAGGCACACACTAGGTGCATCTGTAGGCGCAAGACGGTTATGACCACTCACTCCCATTTCCAAGAAGAACTGGAGGCTCTGGGCAGTTACATACACTCCCAAAGCACACGACAGCTAACCATGGCATGAAGGGCTCCCCTAAAGCCCCCATCCCCAAGCCTGCCACTACCTCCCACATGCTCTGTGATGGGGGTTCCTCCAATGACGGAGAGCAAGGCATCCCAGGACATGGCTTTATCCAGCCCTCAGGAGGCAGACAGCTCTTCTCCTGCTACTTTTCTGGAAGGGTCAGATGGCAATATCGGCACGTCTGGTGTGAACAGTCTGCCCAGAACAGAAGTTTGCCGTCCATGCTTCCATGCCGAGGGTCGGAAGTGACATTGCTCAAGCCGGGAGAGGCAGTACAGATTCGTCACTTTCCAGGTTGATACTATAAAAAGCGGCCTGAAGACAGCACCCTGATTCCAGTAGTGGCGCCTTTATCAGAGAGCCTCCAAAATCACTAGCAATTACATGATACGACGCGCCTGCATTAGGAAAATGCGACGACCGGGTATCTACTGATGAGGATAATGACTAACATACTCTGTCAACAGACATGACAGCTGTCTGTACAGATTTGGCGACATATATTTTTAGATGCTGTTACTGTACCTCCAGCTATTTTAACTACTACATTTTGTTGACAACATGCAATGCTGTAACAAGGAGGCTTAGGGGAAAAGGTTAAAATTCCTATTTCCAGCTGTTTCTCCTCCTTACATCATTTTTGTCTCATTATTACTCACTGGGACCCATAAATCTGCCACTCAGATCCCACACTAAGTGAAGTGCACCAAGGAAATTGCTAATGTCACTAGGAAACAAAACAAAATTGAATGCCTGTGTTCACAGCACTCAGCACTCAAAAGCACGGTACTCTGCCAGGTGCTCATTCTAATGCTCCATGCTGACCAGGGAACTCGCACGCTGTCTCCGGCCTGGGTGAGAGCTGCCGTCTGAGGAAGGGCCTGCACTTCATTTCCTCTGCCCAGCTCCCCACTTTCCTAATTGGGGGCTGGGAAGGAAAGGGAGGTGGAGAGATTTGCAAAGCAAGCTCTAATTTTTAAGACAAAAGCCGTCCCATTAAATCCTAACAGATGTTTCTCAAGTTTAGAAGATTACGAAAGATTTCAGCATCAAAAATCAAAGAAAATACTCCATGACCTTAAAAAAGGATAAAATACAAAGCTCTAACAAACCCAAAGTCCACTTTGACAGCTGTCTCTGATGGAATTGACGAGGTGCTATTGATGTTTGGATTAAGCCACGCCTGTGTGATCAAGTACTCAAACATGGGATAAAAGACGAATATATTCTTTAATCCTACCCACTAATTTTGTCTAGGCCCTGAAAAGCAATGAGTACTGAGAAAATGTTGAAAGTGGCTTCACTTCCAATTATTGACAAAGCTATTTTTATTTCATTAATTTGCCATGTATCTTATCAGCATTTAAACTAACACAAGGAAATCCATACAAGGTACTGAACTCTCCACCGAAGGAAGGCTACAACTTTCAAGCCACAAAAGGTAAAACCAACAGATGATGGTTCTGAAAGGGGAGGAAGATGTTACTGAAAAATGTAATAGAAAAATTGGGGTCTCATTCAATCTTCATTTATTTTTTTCCACAAAACTGTAAAGTAGCATTGGGAATTCCAGTTTTCAGCCCTGCGAGTTTTGAACGAAAGAAGAAAAACATTTTTTCTTATAAAGGAAAGGGTGAAGAGGCAATTAAGTCATTAATTACTCTCTTTGTCTAGCTGATGTCCAACCCATCAAACGTGGCCTCTTCTGTCTTCATCAAAGGTAGAGCTCACTCTACTTTACAATAAGTACCTCTTAATAAGACAATCTCGTGTTTCAAAAGCTGCTCCACGAGGAATTTAGATGAAGATAAATTAAAATAACACTTAGCAGCCAACCCCCGAGTTTGACAGCCACACAGCGCCCACTATCACCCAAGATGATCCATGAGGGGACAGGGACACAATAGAGAAACAGAGTACTGCAAGCCACAGGCAATTCTTGAGGTTTGAGCAACACGGGGGACAGTGCATCTGAGGACACAGCTTAGATCAGCCTAAGACCTCTCAGTGGGCCACAACAACTTCAAGGAGACCTGCCCCACTCTGAGGTCCCAAGCTCAACCTCTCCAGTGTTTCTTCAGTCCTCTGAATACCCATCTCCTCGCTATGTCACCCATGAACTTGACTGGTAGGTACTCTATGAAAAGACCATGCTCATACACATGTATCTTTAGGGAGCTTAATGGGTGTCCTTGGGGTAAAGGTTTAAGAGTCTCATGCTCTACTGACTGAGCTAGTTGGGCAACCAAGGGGTCTTTTTTAAAAAGGAACTAATATCACTGGCTGAGACCCCAGATTCCAGCTCTTTATGGTGTGTCTGAAGAATTAGGCAGGCCATAGTCTTGGCCCCTTGACTTCTCCAAACCTGCAAGGGGTCTTCCAGCTATGTGGCCTGGCTACACCCTATTCCAAGCCTGCAGTGATCCAATGGTGGCACAGCACGCCAGCAAAAAGACTAAATAATATCCACTAATATTAGGTGCCACAGAGGCACACATTTATTATAATAAACAGAGAACTATATTTCTCCAGGGCTGGTGCATTCCCAAAAAGAAACTCAGTCCCAGCCTCCCCCAAGTGGGGGTAGGGGTGGGACATGAAGGCAGCTTGTCCAATCCCAAGACTGTTTTGGCCTGGTGCCAGGAAACACAGGTCTTGACTGGTCCCACAAAGAATTGGTCCCAGGAGAGGAGCTTGGAAAGGCCTCCCTTATCCATCTGATCCCTCCCTCCCCGTCTGGCTAAGTCCTGGGTTTTGCTAGCCTTAACCTCCCATGTCAATATGGCACTCCCAATTTTTTTCTCATTTCAAGTTTCCTGTTACTGATTGGGATGGAAAGGTTCATTTCACAAGACCTTGAACCTCTTCTCCCCTGTGGCAAACAGACAAAGCCACAGCATTCAAGGCGGACCTGTGCACCCGAGCCTTTTGGGAGATCCCACATGCTTACCAAAGCCGTCTTCATCACACAGACTTCCAACCAGGTTACACTCTAGGAAACTCAATGAGAAGATGCAAGAAGGTTTTGACTTCATCCTTGGATACTCACTCAGAGATAGTGGGATTACGTAGGTCCGGCGTAATCACAACCACTTTACTTTTGTGTGTTGCTATGAAATTTTGAAAACAAAACAAAGAAAGCCACTAATCACTAACTGTGACAAAACTGTTAGCCACAGCATTGAGAATAGGGCCTAATTATTCTATAAACACACTTTGATTTGTTTACTTCAACGTCAAATTAACTTCAACTATGTACCAACAGACACTGACCTGATACTGTGCGCCACGCTGCTCAGTGCACTCTGAGTACCTCGTGTAAGTCTCTCTTTAAACAGATGCATTTGTAAAAGTGTCTCTCTGTAGTCTACACCATATATAAGATTAGAAAACATATACGCATTTTATTTAAAAGAAAATGTTTCCGAAGCTGGGCGTGTTTGTGATTCCATATTTGGCTCACTCTCGTTTGCCCCTTCACATAATAGAAACGGGAACTTTTTTTTTTTTTTTTTTTTTTTTTTTTAGAAACAGCAACTCATGCTTACCGAGAAGAAGACACAATGTGATCCTTAGAAAATTAAGAGCTACAGAGTCTTTTAAACTGTTGGGGAAAATCATCATATGTTAAGTGAAACAGGAAGAGGATAAGCAAATAGGAGAGAGACCAAGCATGGCTGTTCCTGCCTACAATGCCAGCTGCTCAGGAAGCTGGGGCAGGAGGATAGAAATCTTAAAGCAAGCCACAGGCACTTAGTGAGACCCTGTCTCCAAACAACAAGGGCTGAGGATACAGCTCAGCACTTCTTGGATTCAAACTCCAAGAGGCAAAAAAAAAAAAAAAAAACTGAGTTTATGAAAAATTAAATGACAAATAAGTGAAATGAACTTAAACTAAACACCTAATAAAATATTAGTTGACAGTGTGATCAAACAGAATGCTTCTGTTAGAAATGATTTTATGGACAACCAATGGTTAAGATATGAACATATCTGCTACAAAGCAAAAGTGAAAACACTGGTAATAGTTGGTGCTGGTGAAGACAGGAGTGGCTGGGGTGCCAGGGGTCACGTAAGAAGCAGCGTCTGGTCTTGCACTCATGTGAGCTCTGAGCCCTTGTCATCTCGGGCTCCACCATCTTGCCTAACAGTTGGGAACGAAGAAGGCTTTGTGAGGCACTCATTGGCTTCTGTAGCCATAGCCAGTGGCCTCAGCGGGCTGGTGGACCTCACCAAGTGCGGGCTTCCCAGGCAGAGGTAGAGCCAGGCTACAGGAACAGTCTGTAAGTACTATCCTCCCACACAAGGGTGCTGCAGACTGTCCCCATTCACTACCGACTAACATTTTCATTTGGAGTTTAAGAACTATCTAGCCAGACAGTGTTGTTTAATAAATCCTTTTTCTGTTTGGGGGGGGGGGGGGGGTCCTGTTTTGGCACATAACTCTTCCATACTGAACACTCCAAGGCAATCCTGCTAGAAACCAAGACTGTCTTGGGAAAAAAGTTGAATGAAAAATATGATCAGTATTTCCCCCATGCAAGGACAATGATAATTAACAACTAATGTATTTCATTCCAAGTTTCTTTTCTTTTTGCCAAGTTTTTACTGTACCTTTTTCTAACTGCATCTTCCAGCACCAGAAGTGAGAGAATACCCTATCTTAGCCAGGCAGGATTTGTCCAGCCAACTGTCCCATCCCAAACCTTCAAGGATTTTAACAATGATCTCCCAACATCTGCAGCAACCTTCCTCCCCTCATCCTAACAGGCTCTGCTAGGCAACGAATGCAAAAGAAATCAAAAGGCCCCCTCCACAGTTCTGCACCCTTGCTGCCCTGGCACACTGGCCACTGATCCTGCCTCTCTGAACAGAACAAGGCTCATCACAGGGAGCCATTTTATGCATGGTCCCCAATGCATCTTTTACACTAAATTTAGCAAATGTGATGAGATGAAGCTAAGACAGAATTAATGGTAGTGGCTCCTACTGTTCTTGGCCTAGAGATACTTTATTGCCCCCTCTTACAAAACTGAGAAGGTTGATCAAAAAAATGGAAATGCAGGCCCACAGAATGTGCCAAAGACCACTCTGAGAGCTAGAATTGTTACTCCTTGATACATTGTGATCTTACCAAAGCCAGCTCAGTTGTTAGTAATGGCCTCATTCTTTCTAATAAACACAGGGGACATCCAGTAGTTACAGATGAATGGCATCTATAGGTTCTACCTCTTTTTATTTGATAGCAACATAATTAAGTCACAGGCAAAATTTTGCCACACAGACATTCATTCATTTAGCAAATGGTACCCAAAGCAACCACACAACCTAGTCTACAAACTCACAGAAGCGCCAGCTTCCTGCCCTTAAGAGGCACACTTACATCCACCACTGGTAAGCATAACAAATAAGCAGAGGCAGGTTTCGGCTGGCCTTCTAACTACTTTCATGAGACCAAAACTCTCTGGTGAGTGCTGGGCACGGGACCATTTCACAATGAATTCTAGGGCACCATTCTGAAAGACACAGACTATAGACTGGGTTCCTATTACTCATATATGCGAGGGTAGACAGCTTCTGTGCTACTTCTGGCTAATGCATAGAGTTTTCAGAGCTTGAAAATACCACGGTTTTCACCTGTGAAATATAACAAAGCCTCTGGTGTTGATAAGATACGAAATTTAGCTGTTGTCTACCTCTGGAGTGGGCTTCTGATTAGAAGCTTTCAAAACACTATGTATCTACCCTGGAAGTGTATATTCCCCCTTAGAGTTCCTTCTCAGGGACAGACTATCCCTAAGATATAGGTCAAAAATTTACACTCAAATACACACATATCACAAATGCCAACACAGTTGTACATTTGTGTATAGGTAGATAATCTTTGTTTATCTATACAATATATACATACATATGTTGCATAATACATTGTTTATTTCATATATATATGCATATATATATATATATATATATATATATATATATATATATGTTTCAAGTATTTTAAAATAAATTACCAGCAACATAATTGCCTCACATATTAAAAACAAAATAGGTTTTTAAAGGCAGATAAAAGAAAGAGGTAGATAGGAAAAACTTAAAGACTTTATTTCATTTCTACGGGTGAGTTTTAAACTCAATTCATTTGAAATAAGCCTGAATACATTAGACACGTAGAGAAATAATCTCCCTATTAGTATAATCACTTACATCTGTCAAATGTGCCCTGATGTATAATACTCTTTCTTTTACTCCAGAGGACACCAAGGAAACAAAACTTCAGATGAAATTTCATAGGAAAAAGAAAGAATATTGTTAGCCAGTATTGAATCCTGTCCAAAAGAGAAAAAAAAAATGATACCCTCAAACCACTCATAGGCCAAATAATTATAATCCCACAGGAGAGATGTGGTCAGTGACAAGTTCAAAGAAGATTGACAGAGAAGCTTCTGGAAAAATCAAGGTCAAAATTCTAGGAATTATATTTGAGCTGGATCTTCCAGGAGAGAAAGTTTGGCTAGCTAAGACAGAAATGTCCACCTTGACTCCCTATTTGTTGAATTAAGAAGTATCTGTCTCTCAGAAGAGTGAGAATTAAAGCAGAAGATGTTAAATGCAGACACACGGCGCACGTATGCAGGAATCCAGCTTTCTGAGTCAGGAAGCAGGCTGCAAAGAGCTCCGTACCAAGACTCAGATGCCTGAATCTCAACCTCTGCTCTGCCCCCAGATAGCCAGGACCTTGGGCTAGTCTCTTCTCCTACGCTTTCCATTCCCACACATCTAAAATGAAGTCCAACCAAACCATCCACCACCTCTCATGAAGGTGCAGTAACAACAATGATTGGGCAGTCCATAGCTAGTGGAGCCCCGTCACAGATAAGAGCAGCCTGTCCTAAGTCTGGGTGGGCCAAGCGAGAAAAATCAGAGCAGAAGGACAGGAAGAAGAGGGACCCAAATCTGCTCTGCAGCAAAGGAAGGAAGACTACCAAGATGTCCTAAGTCAAGCCTTCACTGTCAATTTCCCACCTCCCTGCCCCACTTGGAATGATGCTTGGGACCTTACAACTGGGTCATGAGCATGTTCTTTGGAACTCAATGCTGAAAGGAAAGTCTCCTTCTATTAGGTTCGGCCAAGAGATTGCCCACCTCCCTGCTCCAGATGGAAGAGAGAACACCCAGTTCCAGGACTGGAGTGACTCCTTGTTCTCTGAAAAGAGCAACAAGACCTATGCAAGAAGGTCTGGGATGATGAGTCAGAGGGTGCCCCATGCCACCTGGTTCCTTCGTGCTCACTGTAAGCCACCTTCAAAGTCTTCAAAGTGGACCTGTGATCAAACAGTCAGTGTTGTCTAACTCAGAATGCTGGTTTTCCTGAGCAATCAGTATTTCTGCAAGGAGCATCCACTTAAAACATCCCTGGGAGTGAGAAAGTCTTTGGGGCTTACATGTTAGCATCACCAACACACACTTTGGACTCTGGTGCATGCCATGAACCTGGCTGGCCTCATGGCTCATTTAAAATAAATAAAACCTCGAAAAGAAGAAGCTAAGCCAAGTCCCCTTGAAGTCCCCAGAACATATTTCCCTACAGCTGGCCACTGACGCTGTGTGAGTAACTGACCACCATATATTCCCAGTAAGAGAAACTACTGATTGTCCACTCATGCAATGAGCACTGACTGTCTATACTGGCACTGGACCAGAGTCAGGAAAAAGTGATAAGAAGTGGTCACAGCCCTCAGACAGCTCAAAATCTAGTAAAGAAGGCAGAGAAGCAAACCGACCATGACAACACCTCATTTGGAGAGTTCAGGGAAATGTGTGGGAGCCCCACTATCCATCCTGGGGGTAGTACAAGGGGACGGACCAGGCTTCCCAGAGCAGTACTTCTGAAACTTCATGGACACCTAACTTTCCCAGAGTCCTTGGGGAACTCACTTCAGGGGTGCAGATGAAACTCTGAGCATCAAAGATCTCAGAGGAGCAGGTCTTCGGGGAGAAGCAGAAATTACCAGGGAGTTAGAGGACAGGGTTGGGTCAGCAGTGTGGCGCAGGCGCATAAGCAGGGCTGGGAAGAGCTAGGGGAAGCACAGGGCTATGGTTTGGCTAACGTGGCAAGTGGGAGGCAGAGCTTGGGAGAGGAAGAAAAGGAAAAAGGCACCTAGAGCCCTGTATGTCCTACTGTCGGCATCTAGATTGTTTTAAATGGTAGGGGGACCGCTCAGAGACTTTTGAGCTGGGAAGCTGTATGTTTGGGTGACATGTTCACTTCTTTTCATGGATCCTTAAGAATAGAGGAAATGAATCCTTAAAATGAAGAGGACTGGGAAAGAGATAAGAAGGCTGTGGCTGCACCACAGCAGAGTGAAGGTAGGATGAGTAGGCATCCCATAGCCAACCAGGAGCAAGCACCACTTCCCACAGCTTCAAACCAGCTGCCCCAGGCTGCATTTCCTTTGGGCAATAGCACTTACGGACCCTCAGTGACATTCTGAAAGGCTTGATGTGGCTTTCTAGGTGAGCTCCAGCCACTCTCAAACCATTTCTCCCCTGGATTCTCACTATAACCCAGCGTGGAACCAGGTACAGGGGCACACACACACACACAGGGCCAGCCACTCAGAAGGCTGAGGCAAGAGGACCCCTTGAGCCCAAAAGTTCAAGGCCAGCCTGGACAACACACCAAGATGCCATCTCAAAACAAATGAATCAAACACCCAACAAGAGTGCCCACTGGCTGCCCTCCCGCAGATGGACAGTTATGTCTTCCAGGTTCGGCCCCACCTCTACGCCTGGCTCTGCCTGTCGCCTCTCCTGGAGTGCCCCTGCTCCTCTCCACCTGCCCACACTCCACTGTGTTTCCAGGCCCAGCAAGAGGCGGCCCCTGGCCAAGCTCTCCCTTCTGCTCCACCCCCATTGATCTGCATAATGTGCTGTCTGCTTTATACTACTTATACTTAGCCCCAGAGGGCCTGATGTTTTTAATGCCTTTTTATATTTCCTTTAGGTCTTCATAAAATAGCTCATCTTTCAGAAGTGTACTTATGGCATATCTGTATGAGTTAAATAAGAATAAGAAAGAAAAACTGAGCACCTTCTTCTGGAGTTCAGAAACAGACATCACTGAGGTACCCGAGGCTCCCATGTGCCCCTTGCTAGTGGCCTTGTGTTCTTTACTCATGACACAACCCAAGTAACACCTGAGGAACAAGAACGACCTTCTACAACTTCTATTTCCCCCACAGCTCTTACCACAATACCTTCTGTCCTAAAAATCTGGGCATGTAACCAACCAGCATGAGTATATGTGTGGGGCAGTGGGACAGAGCTCTTTAAATCAAGTCTGCCTGGAATATTCCAGAAAACAAGGTCACTATCACCCTTCGCATATAACAGGCTACCCACCTCCATACAGGCTGTCAGTGAATATTTATTTAATTGAATTCTGTTTTCATTTCATCTAGGAGATGGAACAGAATCTGGCCAATGTCAGGCATAAAAACAGTGCATTAAGCAAATGCTTTCCATGCACGGCCCCCTCCCTGCCAGAAGTGTTCATTTGTATCTTTTGACTGCACAGAAACTATTAGAATTTCTATTTGTATTTATTTTTTTCTCATTTTCTTAAATGCTACAAGTTTTTGGGTATGCTTTATCATGGCACTGCACTGGAGCACATATGCACATATGTAAGGAACACGGTGTGGCGACCTACAGAGCACCAGGGGTGTAGTATGGAGAACAGAGCAGCATTGTTGGTGACACTGAAGCATCACACTCAATGGAAAGGACAGCAGGAACGCAAAATGAAAACCTGAAGTGGAATCTCTCATGTGAGCTCCTGAACCCATTCATTCATCCACTGACCCACCCAGAATATTGTTTTATTGATCTCTTTATGTGCACCACACCCTGTTTCCCAACTACATCAGACAGAAGCAGCAAAGCAAGCATCTTTCCAAGACTGGGCAGGCCACATCCTGTCCCACTGCCCACAAGATTCCAGCTGTCAAGGCCTAACACTGAGCTGCCCAGAATGAGCAAACACAAAACCAAAAACACATCCTTTTGTAAGAGGATGGAGGTGCAAGAGGTCACCCAGCTGCAGGCTCCCAATCTTGGTCACAAAGCTGTGTCCACTCACTGTGAGCTCACAGCAAGTACTTAATGTGGATTTTTTTTTTTGGGGGGGGGGGGGTCCATCTATTAACACACTGGCCTTCTCCTTCAGCAAAAAAAGGGGATGCCTCTGAACCTGCTCCAACATGTTTGGAACTGCTCTCAGGAAGAGGAGGCCCAGCACAGAAGGGAAGAGTTGTGTTTTCAAATGCCCTCGCCATGGTGCAAGGTAACTTGCAGAGGAATTTAAACTATGTTGTAGATGACTCCCGTCCAATACTTTCTGCAGAGCCAGTTTTGATAAGAGGGAGAGATGGAAAAAAATGACACCACCAGAGACTTGGCTACTGGTACCTACAGCTTACCGAGTGAGTCTCTTGAGCAGAGAAACAGCCTTGGGAAGGAGACACACAGCCACTGGCAAACGCAGGAATGCTGACCTTTCCAGTTTTACCAAGGGCTGCTTTAAGCTCAGCACTTGCCCACGGGCCTCAAAGTCTCAGTCACTGTAAAGAATATTAACGTCTTGTAAGGAAGCTCAGAGAAATACCTGCCCTTTGCAGTACCAAGATTCCAGAAGGGTATCATGACTCAAGGTAGGCAAGACCTCACCCTCCTGGCTTTTTATCCAATGAGTAAAACAGATAAGTATACAAATATTTAAGTTCTTACTCAGTGAGTAAACCTGGTGGCAGAGGTGAAATACAGAACAAGATGGAAAACTCCAGCCATCTAACAAGCTCAATTTTACACTCTAATGTTGTTGACCCCTTGGAACCTTTCTGCCCACAGGCTTTGGGGTACAGCAGCCACAGCACTTGCCAGGGCGCTACTCAGGTGAGGAGGCCACAGGGGTTACTGTCTTCCACCTCATCCTGGAAGTGAACCATGAAACTATGCACTGTTTCTTCCTGGGTAAAGGAAGACAGTCTTGACTCACTCTGCAAGTTTCTAAGTGAAATGTCCTATGACAATCTGGGAAAAAGATAAAAAAGAACAACATTCCCATGCCCCTTCCTACTTCCCAAGGATGACAGCCACCAAGGAGCCGCCCAAGGAGCCGCCCAGAGTCCAGGCACAAACACAGTCGACTAAATGTCTAGGCCGCTTACAAAGGGTGACCATTTAGTAGAGAGAGCTTCCTGACGATGTCATTCCCTCTTAAATAATTCTACTTAAATACTGCCGTATTAAAACTCTTAAATTCAAACTGCTTGAGCTCTACTTCAAACTACAGAGATACCATTGTTACACACCAGGAATTTGAAAATACTGTTGACTTTGTTATTTGGGAAACAATGTCATATTCAACTGGAGAATGACTTTTGATCAAACTGCTCTGAGAAAGTTCAAGCTACGAGCAGGTCCAGTTTCTTCTGAGGCCTCTCTCAGTAGCTTACACAGGGCTGCCTTCTCCCTGTGTCCACACGTGGTCTTTCTTCTGCAGACAACTGTTATAATTTTAATTTTTAAGGATGCCAGTCACACCATTTCCCACCCTAATGACCTCACTGCACTATCTGAAGACCTTGTCTTCAAATGCAGTCACATTCTGAGGGACTCAAGTTAGGACTTAAACGTATGAATTTTGGGGGACTTAGCATACGTGCATACACACACACACAAACACACACACACACACACACTATATATATCACCAGACTTTTTCAAGGCAGGACTGCGTATGGCATACTGTGCCCAGATAACTAAATATCTCTTCCTAAATCAGTACAAATTTTTCTATAAAACCTTGAAATGGTACCTATGGCTGTACTTCCAGTCAAATCTGTACTCTCTCTTGACAGAAAGGATGAGAGCCTATAGACTACAACCTAAAATTCACACAAAGAATAACAGATACAGAGACAAGAGAGAGTGCATGTATTAAGATAATTTTCCTCAAAGGAACAGCTACTCTTTAATTCTGAACATTTTAAGACATCCAGAATCACATTCCCTCAGCAATTATGATTTTAGAGAATGCTGTCAAGACCACTGCAAAGTTTTACTGCCCAGACAGAGTTAAACGTCTGGAGCTTTGGGAGTGATTTATTATTTACTCTGGAGGTAAGGTGCTAAGCAAGATTTATTCCATCAGAGCACAGCCATTGTAGCCGAGATACATGTTGAACCGTGCCGGTGCGAGAGATTTTTTTTTTTCCATTCTTCAAAAGGGGTGTTCCCTATAGTCAGAAAAAAATGTGTCTGATGGTAGTTTTCACCCTTTTGTGAAATCAAGGGCACTCCATGCACTAGGCAAGCCAGCTTGGTTCCACCGTCCTTATTTGAGTTTTAGCTCTGAGAAAACTTTAGTAAATTTTCAGGATAAAAGCATTAAAACAACAATACCAAAAAGTTCACTGAGAAAAACTGTTGGATATCTGCTTTACCTACACGGGACTTTTATTTTCTGAAAACTGGTTCATTTAACTACAGTGGCCTGACCCTCCCATTCACACCAGCTAGAGAACTCTGGATTCCTAAGAAAAAGAAAACACTAATGACACGTACTTGCCAACTTTGGTTTTCCCAACCAGTAAGGAATCACGGGTGCCAACCGCTGGCCAGCTTCCGCCCCCTAGCGGCCACAGGAGGCGGTTGCTTTGGGGAGGATGGGGAGGTAGAGTCAGGAAAAGCAGCTGTTCTCTCCCCCACCTTCAGCAGGAGCCTCCACGCTGCCTGCGCCCTCCAGGTGCCCTTTCACCAGGTACAGGAAAGGAACGTGATGCGCTCACAGCGAGGTGGCCAGGAATTTAAGCCCAATTACCCTCCGGACTGTTCGCATTTTTACAAAAGCTCTGAGACTTGAAAGATGCTGCTGTTTTAACTCAGAACCACTGCCTCCTGATGATTCGCCCCGGCCCTGCTACCACCACGCAGCGAGCGGAGAAGCCAGCAGCAGCCTCAGAACACGTCCCGTTCCCGGATCTTGCTCCTCGCTGTTCCCCACTCCCATCCCTGCGCAGGGCGAACGCCTCGGCGTGGGGTAGGTGCTGGGTCCCACGGAGCAGCTTCCTCCCTCCGCAGACACAGCTGGGTGGAACAGGAGCCGGGAATGTTCTGGTCGGACTGCAGCTCCCCTCCCGCCCCTGGTTAACAGGACTCCCCGGATGGTGGATCCTCCGCAGGTCAAGGAGTATCCGGGCAGGAGGCCAGTCTCCACGCGGTTGCGTGGGGAGGCAGGGCTGGGCTCAGGGCGGAGACAGCAGGCCGCGCTGGGAACCTCACCGAGGCCGGCCCTCTTCCTGAGCTGACTCCGGCCGATCATAAACCAAACGTCTCCCAGGTGTCTGAAACTGACCTCTCCCTCCACGAGGAGGGAGCGGGGAGGGCACCGGACCGCCAGTGCCCAGGTAGCTGGAGGCATGAGGGGAATGGGAAGGGCCAGCAGAGAGCGGTTTTATCGCCCGGCCGTCCGCTTGCTGCGAGGCGAAGGGGCCCTGGCAATCTCCAGTTCACCACCACAGCTCCTGCGGGTGCAAGGTCTGCAGGGCGGAAACGGTGGCGGGCGGCTGGTGGCTGGGAGTCACTGTGTCAGCTGTGGCGGCGACACAACGTGGGTAGAACTGCCATCGGCACACCCAGGCTCGAATCCCAGCTCTGCCCTGGCTACCTGTACAACACTTGGTGACTTCTTCATAGGTTATTCAGAGATTATTCCCTCACAGATGTCAACTATGACCCCACAAATTGACCAGATTCCCTGTTTACAAATCTCAAATCTCATCATCCCTTCTCATTTTTATCCGCAACACATATCGTCGTGTGTGATTCTGTATTTTCTACGTGGGGCGATTTGTCTAATGTCCTTCATCCTTCCTCATCTAAGCTCAGAGAGGCTGGGATCAATCTCTTCATTCACCCTTTGTCCCAAGGACTAGCACATAGAACTTACTCAATAAAGACTCAAGAAATACATGAATTACACCGAGCTTTTTGTCATCTGTAAAATAAGATGACAGCACTTCCCTTGTAGGTTTGTTATGGAGATTAATGACCCAACACATGTTTTTTTTAAAAAAAGTCCTCCTTGAGTCTTCACAGAGTAGGTGCTCAAAGCGGACCTGTTCCTTCGTCTCTTTGGGGACTACCACAGGGGGACCCACTTAACCATCAGAGGTGCCGAAGTAGCCAAAACAGAAAACCAGGAAACTAAGCAGCCCACGGATTCCACCACCAGTCCCCGAATAATCAAAACTAGCTGGCACATTGCAATTAATCGCCTCTTCTCTCTAGGTGTCCCTCGATGGCAGGAAAAGTTAGCTTCCGCTCCACTTTCCTTCTCATCCCAGACAGAGAGCAGCCAGAGGGACTGTAAATCCACTCCTAACATTTTCAGGTGTTTGAGTTATGTCCTACCAGAACTAAGAAGGTGACTTTAAAAAACATGAAGGAGAAATAAAGGTTGCACTTCCCAGAGCACAGTACAGGTGTACAATGAAACTGAACTTTTAATGTGAGGCCGCTCTGGAAGAGGAAGTACTAAGAATATTTTTATAGAATACTGGCATTATGGGTAATTTTTTTAAAATTCAAGCTTCGACTTGCATGACACAGAGGCATAAGTCTACCACTTAATGACATTTATAACTCTGTAACAATACGTTCTGTATGAATTACTGCTGAGGCTTAACATTTCTGATTATGATATATAGAACAAAATGATGTCATGAAGGCAAAGTTTGTAAGTTACGATCTGTCCTGTTGCTTTAAATAAGAGGATTTCTGGAGACAATTGCCTTGATGAATATAAACTCAAATGAACCTTGAATCTCTTCAATTATTCTTATTTAGAATTCATTTTCCTTTGAACTTTCATTTAACTCAAAGCACAATCGTTCCATTATAAATCAAATGCAAGCTTGTCTTTCCTGCAATAACAAGTATGCTTTAAATAATGAAGCAACACCTATGATCATAAAAGATAATGTTTCAATGCACCAAAATACAAAAGGTAAAGAGATTTATTACCCTAGTTCAGTGACAAGAGGTGAATATTTTTGTAGCAACAGACATCTCCATTTCAGACAACACTTTTTGTTTGACTTTCTACTGTATTTCCTTCTTGAGAAGACTGGGGTGCCCTAGTCCAAGCAAGAGAAATCCACGATTCAACACCTAATGCCAGTGGTGGCTGAGGAGCTCCGCTCCCTCCCTGACCTAGTTCTCTGGAAAGTTAATGGGGCAAGGGCGGGGGGGGAATGTCTCAACTTCCTTGGTTTTCTTTTCCAAGATGAAAGGATTGAGCTGTATCATCCAGGCTCTAAAGATGGCGGCCCTACATGCCTTTCCTGTTACACAAAATTATAATGAGGAACAACTATGTTAACAGATATAACTGTCTTTTTTTGTGGTACTGTGGATTAAACCCATGTCCTCCACATGGGCCACATCCCCAGCCCCTACTCTGTTTTTATTTTAAGGCAGGGTCCCGCTAAATTGCTAAGTTACCCAGGCTGAGCTCAAACTTGCATTCCTCCTGCCTCAGCCTCCCAGAGCAGTGGGACCACAGGTCCGCGCCTCCAGGCCCAGCAACGTGACTGCACTTTAGAAGTGCCGTATCTCACACCTGTTAGTTCTCACTTGCTGTTGGGCAAATAGCATTCTACACCAAGACATGAACTGTGGTATGCAAGATGCTACAGAAAAGCCCAAAGGGGGGCTTCTGGAGTTTCCATAATGAATTCTCTAGAACAAAACCTAAATCACACCTAACAGTACAAGTGATCAAACCACCCCAGGCAAAAGTCTATGCCCCAGCAGAGAGTCACAGAAGCACTCCCAGGCAGGCTGAGCCATCCCAAATCTCTCTTCCTGTCTTTTCTCCACGTACTCCATCTGTAAAGCACTGTGACCTGTCTTCATACACCCTTGGGCATGGGATTTACATTTTTAATATTGGCATTTATGACGTGGGGCTTCTCTCCTGGCTAATTGGTATCAGACAAAATGTGTGCCTCTCTCCTGAAATAAATCGCTTCAAGAGCTCCGACCACACAATCTTTTGTTCCATCCCTCATTGGAAATGGGCTCCAGGAAGCTAGACCACACTACGTAATCTTTCGCCTCTCACATTTTTAACTCTGGGGGTTCATGTTTTAATGGCTCTGATGTGCTTACTATTCCGCCTGTTACTTAAACCCTGTTCCTCCCCATCCCACACCCGCCTTTCCCTCAGCCTTCCAGCCTGTACCCTCTGAGGCTGAAAGGATTTATCATCAAGAACGTTTCCATAATTTTGGAAACATATGTTTTGAAACTGCATTCCAATATCTCATACTATGCTCTTTGTCTTGCATCTGTTCCATAAAAACAAACAAAACACACATAATTATATTCCAATGGCTGCAAAGTCTACATTTTCCACAAGCGTTGGTTCTTCCATAACAGTAAGTCACACACACACACACACACACACACACACACATGCACACATGCACACACGCACGCACAACCCACTGTTACCCCCTTTGATGTCATCTGAAAGCATATTCTTTGTGTTGATTAGAGGTAACCACTGATACAACAAACCTCAACAACATCACCATGAAGAACTGT
This sequence comes from Ctenodactylus gundi, assembly GCA_004027205.1. Classification (NCBI taxonomy): domain Eukaryota; kingdom Metazoa; phylum Chordata; class Mammalia; order Rodentia; family Ctenodactylidae; genus Ctenodactylus; species Ctenodactylus gundi. The sequence continues at coordinate 127,774 of PVKB01002871.1, forward strand.
AATTGACTTCATTCCAAATTTAAAAGATAGTCTCTTTATTGAAAATCAAGTTATTTTGGAAAAAAAAAGTCTCAAGCCAACACTCAACATGGCACAGACAACAAGCAAGGTCCTTCTCTTAAGGGGCCACCCTGCATTAAGTCAACGTACAATACTTTTTAAAACATACAAACATACTTGTCTCTCTGTAAGTGTCTCATGGAATGACAATAGTGGCGCTCTCTCTCTCTCTCTCTCTCTCTCTCTCTCTCCACACATAAAAACCCCATTACTTTATAATAACTGTGTTTCCTAGAATGCCTGATATCAAAGCAGGGCAAGCAATGAAGAATCATAAAAGTATCCTAAAACTGAGAACCACTATTCATTCATTCTATCAAAAATGAAATTTCACCACTGAGATAAACTTCCTCTCCCCATATTTCTATCCTTGTTACCATGATCTTTATGCTCTGAGGAGTTTGGAACTGGTAAGAGGCATCAGTCCTGTGCCCACAGTAAACATTTAACAACCAGCTCAAAGTAAGAAAAAAAAAAAACCTGAATTGTAACATTTACTAACTTCCATAATGCAAATACCCTCACTGTGGCCAACTTGACAACGATCCAAGACAGTACACAATTAAGTGTTAAATTGTATCCACCAAAGAAACAAGAGTCATACGAGGCCAAGGAGGTGTTCAGAAAACTGCAGTGTCCGAGATTGGGCGAGGCCAGGTCAGTCATCAGCACTGAACACTCACATGAACACTCCTGAGGCACAGGAGCTTTATCCTGTACGCCTCTGATTTTCAACCTTTTGACACAGAAACTTGTCTTCAGAGAACTTGTTAATCTAGAGCCCTGTGTATAAAACGAACCGGGTGAGTGAGAAGGTGGACAGGTGAGCCTGGAACGTCACCGTCCTGGTAGCTTCTTTCCTTACCGCCATACCAGGCTTCTCTGCACCTCTGGCAGCGCAGCTGGAGAGCGATGGCTCCTGGCCAGAGGCAGCAAGCAGACAGGCCCAGGGAATCCCGCTGTCATGGCTCCATTTCAACAAACTCTTCTGAAGTCAATAAATTCTCTATACCTACTTTTATCTCGAGCAGACATCTTGTTCTTCCCCAGTACCTCTTCCTGCTGAGCGGCAGGCTTGCTTAACACTTCATTGCTTACTGTCTTGTGTGGCCGTCAGGCTGCTTCCGAGCACACCCTCTCCTCATCAGGTGAACTTCCCAGAGGACAGGCTGTGGCCCTGCCTTCCCTTGTATCCCCTTCACCCGGCCACGGTGTGCACAGAGGGACCAGGGAAGGGAAGCTCTCCTCCAACTCTAAGATGCTAAGACTTCCCGCTGCATCAAAGTATTCCCAAACAAAATAAGAAAAACAGACACACCTGTGGCAAGCATTAAACTAGTGGAGTATTTCGTGGGAAAGTGCTTACGCTCTAGGACTAAGAGCTCATTTGAACAAACTGTTCGGTTAATGAAACATTACTTATTGGTTTGGGTGTATTCACAACGCCTCTGGTCTCGTTATTGAAATTCCTTTGATTCTTCATTCCTCAACCCAATTTCTCTCCCTACATCACCTGTAGTGTGTTGATATGTGTATTGTCTTGTGTGCATGTACTTCAAGGCACAAGAACAGTATATACTCATGAATTTTTTTGATTTTGTATTTTTATTAATGCATTAGTTGTACATGTAAAAGGTTGAGTGTGATATTTCCATGTGTGTGCAGCACACACTGATCAAATCCAACTACTCCTTTTCCCATCGCTACCACCACACCTTCAATCCCTAGAAACAAAATTCTACTTTCAGATCAACTCTTTCTGCTTCCACATCAGAGAAACAACGTGTAGTACTTATCTTTCTGGCTTATTTCATTTAACATAATGCCCTCCAGTTCCATCCATTCTGCTACATATGATAAGATTTCATTAAGGCTGAACAATACTCCAGTGTGCGTATATTCTACATTTCCCTTATTCATTCATCTGTAAATGGGTGCCTAAGCTGTTTCTGAATCTTAGCTATTGTGAATAGTGTAATAAACATAGGCATTCAGATTTTTTTTTAATTCTGGTCTCTTTTCTTTTAGATACCTACTCAGAAGCAGAATAGCTAGGCTATATATAGATCTATTTTAATTTTGTTTGTTTGTTCTGATACTGTAGTTTGAGCCCAAGCCAAAATGTTGAGTCCTGTAAAATTTGATACTTCACAAACTGTCATCTATTAACTGTATCAATTCCTTGCTTAACTACTATTTAATCAAATTCATCAACTTTAAGACTTCTATATTTGGGGTTTTTCTTAAGATATCATTCCTTCTATGTTTAAAAAAGAAAGATATTCTCTGCATTCCTCCACCTTCCCATCCCTGGAACAAAATACTCCACCCACAATTTAAAGGAAAAGAGGTTTAATTGGGCTCACATTTCAGACCATGGTCAACTGGCTCCAGCATAGAAACACAGAAACAGAGGAAAAGGAGCTTGGGCCGTGGTAACCAGGCAGGAACCACAGACAAGAGCATACCCTTCCAGCACACACCCCAGGGCCCTGACAGCACGTGCAGCCACTGAACTCCTTAGTGGATGAGGCCACTGACACATATAGTGCCTTCAGGAATCAGTCACTTTCCAAACACACGAGACTTTGTGGAGAGATTTTAAATCTAAACCATAACATTCTGCCCCAACCCTCAAAGGGCTCATGTCCATCACTATGTAGAATGCGATTAGTCCATCCCAAAGACTCGCCAAAGTCTTAGGGTTGTAACATTTCTGAAAAGTCTAAGTTCAAAGTCTCCTCTGAGACTCAAGGCAAACTCTCAGCAGTGTAAAACATTGTAAAAATGACAAAGAAAATTAGATAGTTCCCACATGCGATGGCATGGAGATTCCTATTCCAAAAGGAACAAAGAGAAGAATAGAAAGAAAAAGAAACAAAGCAAGACTGAGACTCTGCAGGGCAAACATGAAATCTCCTGGCTCCATGTCCAACACCAGGGGCCGTGGGGCTGGAGGAATTGCACAGCAGGTAAAGCACTTGCCTCGCAAGGGCAAGGCCCTGAGTTTGATTCCCAGCACTACATTAATAGCTGGACATGGTGGCACACACCTATTATCCTGGCACTAGCGAGGCTGAGGCAGGAGGATTGCCATGTGTTCAAGGCCAGCCTGAGCTAAGCAGTGAGTTCAGGACCACCCTGGACTACAGAGCAAGACCCGGTCTCAAAAAAACAAACACAAACAACAACAAAATAAAAGAGCACCAGGGGCAGGTTGTAGGAAGATGCTTAGGTAGCCCAGCCCTCGGCCTGTTGCCCACATGGCACCTCACTTGGACCGGCTCCATCTGCTGCTCGCCACTTTCTTCAGCAGACACTCTGCATTCCTGGCACCTTCAACTTCCTAGTCCTCCACTGCACTCAGCTTCACTATTACAGCTTCATACACGCTCTTCTCAGGAGTACCCTGCTCGGCTGGCCAGGCTGAAATCTGGGTGGAAGCTTCTATGGTCCCACAACTCTTGCATTCTATACACCTGAATAAACAGCACTACATGAATATCTTCAAGGTTGGCCACCAGTGGGAGTAGTGGCTGGGTCCCCTTGAGCTTTGGGTTCCTCTGATATCTGGAAGACTGAAGTCTAGGAAACATTCCACTAGGCAGCCCCAAAAGAGCTGGGCTTCTCAGGGGCTCTTCTCAAAGCAAAGTCTTGGGAAGTCTTTTTACCCCTTCACATCCTTGAACCTGCAAAAGGTTGTGGTCTGGCCAATTCCTGAGACATCTTCAAGCCATCTTTCCTATTATCCTGATACAAAGTACTCAGCTTCTTTTTAACACTAATCTTTTGGCATCCAAGCTCTCTGGGGCCTCAATTTTATACGGGCTTCCCTTCTACCCACCAGTGAAACGTTTTAAATCATTCAACGTATCTTTTGCTCCTAATTCTCACTGTAGATCAGGCTAAAAGCAGCCAACAGTACCCATGCCACAGCCTGAACATTAGGCTTCCTTGAAATCTTCTCCATTCAATTAATTAGTTCACAACTTTTAAATTTATCTTCCCACAAAGTATTAGGATATGGACACATTCCTTGCCAGAATGACACATGAATATCCACTGGTCCATGTTCCAATGCAGTCTTTGTTCCACCTGAAACCTCTCAAGGCTTACCTTTACCATCTGCATTCCTATCAGCATTCTGTTCTTCTGAACTGACCAGAAGTACCCAACTATCTCTGCTTCTAGCATTCTAGAGCTTCTCTATCCACTATCTCTAAAATTTTCTAAACTCTTGCAAAGCAGTTTCAAAGGCTTCCAAAACACAGAGTCAGATGCTGTCATAGCAACAGCTTCACTCTTGGTAACCAAAACCTGTATCAGTCAGCTTTCCCATCACTGGGACAAAATACCCAATGCTCACAACATAAAGGAGGAGAGATTTGACCTGGCCCACGTTGCAGGGGACTCAGTCCATAATGGTCTGGCTCCAAGGCAGAAATGGCACAAAAGAGAAAAGTGTTCAGCCCGTGGCAAGCAGGCAGGAGAGAGGGGGACGGCAGCCGGGGACAGGCATACTCCTCCCTGTGACCCACTTCTAGCCAGAGCCCCCTCCTACAGCACATTCAGCTACTAAACTCGTCAATGAATGAATCCACTGATGAACATAAAGCCCCCATGATCCAATCACCCTCCAAACATGAGAATTTGGGGGGCATTTTAGATCTAAACCATAGCATCCTATTGTTTCATTTTTTGCATGTGGTGGCACTGAACCCAGGGACTTCAAACAGAGATACATCACCAACCTTTTTTTTTTTATTATTTTGACAGAGGGTCTTGCCTAGTCACTAGGGCTGGGGTTAAACTCAAAATCCCACTGCCTCAGTCTCTCAAAGTGTTGGTATTGCATACATGCGACACTGTCTTAGTTACTTTTTCATCGCTGTGACTTGATACCCAACATCCACAACTTAGGGAGGCAAGATTTACTATAGCTTACAGTTTCAGAAGCTCTCAGTCCATTCATGAGTGGACAGCTGGGAAATGGTGGCATCACATGGTGGAGCTGCAGCTAGAGCTGGAACCAGAGTTTTAGGAACAGAGATCCTCAGAGTATGGTGGAAGAGAGAGAGACTGGGGAAGGGAGGAAACAACACACACATCTCGAGGTCAAACCCTAAGCACCTGCCCCTTCCAGCCAGGCCCCATCTCCCGACACTACACAGTATCCACAGGAACATGAGGCTTTGGGGGGACCCTCCAGATCTGAACCACATTTGGTCCCTGGCCCCCAAAAGACTCATGGCCACCTCCTTAAGCAAAACGTACTTAGTCCTTTTCCAAGAGTTGCTAAAGTCCCAATAATAACATCATTACCTATATTTTTTTAACGTTTAGGATCAACATATGCATATGATATAACATACAGACCTATTTAACAAACCAGAATATAACAAAATGCTCCGAAGTATGCTGGTTTGAAACAACAACAAATAATAACTTTGCTCACATATCCACACTGTTAGCAAGAACCAGAAAGGGCGGTTCGTCTCTGTGCCACGGGGGCATCAGTGGAGATGCTCACCGGGGCTGCGAGATCCACTCTCAGCACCAATCCTTAGGAGCTGTTGACTTGGTGCTGGCTGTCAACTGAGCACTCGGCCAAAGAAGAACGCTAGGACCTCTATTCCATTCCACATGGGCCTCTCCACAGGCTACTCAGACTCTCTCACATTTTGATAGCTGAGTCCCAAGGAAAAGAAGTCAAAAGCCGTATCACTTCATACAATGTCACTTAATGAGGCTGTATCTTCCAGACAGTGCTTCAGAACTCACGTGGCACTACTTCCACTGTCATGGCAAACCCTCCCAGAATCAAGGCAAGGAAAAGTACATCCCACCTTTCAGTGGGAGAGATTTCAAAATCACTTTGTGAGAAGCTCATGTGGGAGAGGTAATAATGCTGCTATCATCTTTGGGAGTAGAATCTGCCACGGGATCCAATTATCTTAGCAGGTCATCTTTATCATTTGTTAAATTCTTTGTACACATAGGCTTTCAGCTAAGCTGTCCGTTCTGTTACGCTGCTCAATTTTTCTCTATCTTCCCACATACAGATATTAAAGTTTGTGCCTTAATGTGTCTTAATATGTCTTAACATCCAATAGGGCAAGTTCACCCCCTTTGTTCTCCTCTTTCAAATCTGTTAATCATTCATAAACATTTGATCTTCCACACATCTTTTCAAATATATCTATCAACCAAGTTCTTTTAAAAGAAATCCTGCTGGAATTTGGTTGGGTTTGCCTTGACTTTATAAGTTTATTTAGGGAGAATTAATGTCATTTTATATCATCATCCCCCTCAAGTGCACAAAAATAACTCACATCACTGTCTCCGGTTTCCTTTTATAGATTTGAAAATTTTTAATAACTTTTCTGTAGAATTGTCTATTTTTGTTAATCTCTAAATATCTTAGATTTATTGCTGCCATGAACATTATGCTGTTCTGAGAAGTTCTATTGACATTTGCAAATTGATTTTGCATCTGGCAAACATGTTTAACTCTAATTGTTGGATCTGTTTTTGCCATGTACGTGAGTATATTATCTGCAAATAATGACAGTTTCATCTCTTCTAATCTACACCTGCTTCTTTTTCTTTATTTATAGTGGTGGCTAAGAAACCCAACCCTGTGCTAACACTAGTGAGTGATCAAGGGTATTCTTGTCCTGGTGCTGATCATGGCATACATCTTTCTCCACCAAGTACAACTGATGCTTCACATTTTTCAACATAAAGAAAAACAGAATTCTATTAAATGCTTTTCAACATTTCATGAAAGAATTGTGTGGTTATTTCTCCTTTATTAATGTAATTAACTATAATACTGTATTGAACCATCCTTTTGCTTCTAAAGAGATTACGCCATGATAATATATTGATATTTATAACCCAGGGCCAGTGGAACAAGTCTGTAATCCCAGCATCTTGGAGGCTGAGACAGGAGGATTGCAAATTTGAGACCAGCCTGATAAACTTAGCAATTTAGCACGATCCTATCTTTAAATCAAAAATAAAAATGGACTGGGAATGTAGTTCAGTGTGAAGACCCTGGACTTGAACTCCAGTGCCACAATAAATAATTAATGAAATTAATACTGACATTTAATAAGCTATTATAGTACTTTACTTAGGATTTCTGTGTCTGTGATCATAAGCAGAAGCCAATAATTCTTTTTTCTTTGTTTTTGTCTCAATACCAGGGGTTGAATCTAGTACTTTCACACCAAACTACATTCCCAGACCTCTTTTCTTTTCTTTTCTTTTCTTTTCTTTACTTTACTTTTCTTTTCTTTTGTACTCTGAGACAGAATCTTGACAAACTACTTCTAAGTAGCCCAGGCTGAACCTGAACTTGAGATTCTCCTACCTCTGAGTCCTAGGACCGCACCACCACATCCAGCCAATTCTTGCTTTTTTTTTTAATCCTTATCAAATTCTGCAGTAAAGATAATGTTTACCTCAAAAATAAGAGGAGCAGTTTTAATTTTTGTATTTTCTGAGGAGCTAAAATTTTAAGCAAAACTATTCTAATTATTTAAGCATTCTATTTCTTCTTTAACCAACATACAAATTTCAGTGTGTTTTCTATATATTTTCATTTCATATTGCCTTTTCAAATCATAATTTATTTTTATATAGTTGTTTCTCTTTTTGATTTTTATTTTATTAACTTTCTTCCCTGATTATTCTTTATTAATGCTCACCTTTATTAGCAATTTAATATTAACAAAATGGTTCCTGCTATTTATATTTCCAAAGAGAAAAACAAATTTTGGTTGCCAGTCTCGCTGCCAGTTTGCAAGTTTATCCTCCATTTTCACCTATCTCCTTGTATTTATTATTTCATTCCTTCTTACTTATTCCAAGTATTCATTTGCTCTTTTCCAACCTCTTGAGTAGAATTCTTAACTCACTTAATATTAACGTTTTTAATTTCCTGAGAAACAGATTTAAGACAAGAGACTTTCCTCTGACTTAGCTCCACCCCCACTTACAATTTTTTTGTAATTTTTACTAATTTCCCTTGTACTCTTTAGCAATGTAAGAAGCAAAAAGTCCCTTTTCACTACAGAATATCCTAGTAAAATTATTAACTTTTTTCCAGACAGATGGGATTTTTCAAGGTAACTTTCAGTATTACGGAATTTAATGAGACCTCATTTACAGCTGGTAGAATGGTCAATTTTTACAAGTGTTGCTTATAAACTCAAAAAAAATGTATATTCTCTACAGTTGTACATAAGGGAGTTCTACACAATTCTACTATTGCACTGTTATTCAAATTAGCTAACTTTTGTTTCAATTGAGCTACTTCTAACCCCTGTTACGTTAAAGTAACTGTAATTTTTGATTTATTAATTTCTTTAAAGACGACAACAATGATGATGACTTTTCATATGAAAGCAGGGGTATCAGAGAACCATCTGTCAGATTCCCCTCAGATCTTTCAGGGCTCCCATAGGAGGAAACGAATAGAAACAAAAGGCCTGCACTCCATCTTGGCTTAGACACAATCACATACATATGAAAGGTCCTGGCTACCTCATCTGCCAAAGGAGAACTCGTAAGTCTAACTTAGTGAAGGTGGATCTGACCTTGATGTGTCCTTCAGGAGTTTCTGCCTCCAAGATCTGGATCTAAATCAGGCTCTGCTCACACCCCATCCCTGCACCTGTATCAGACATCATCAGCCAGTCAATCACCCTTCAGGTAGATCTCCATCAGCCTGAATGAGCTTTTTTGGCAACCCTGCTATCAGTTGAAAAATAAATGTCTTTGACTGTTGAAACTTAAGTGATGTCTCAAAAAAAAAAAAAAAAAAAAGACGAAGACTTGTTGCGCATGGTAGCACAGGCAGTAGACCTAGAACTCCGGGCTTGAGGAAGGAGGATCACAGTTCACGACCAACCTGGGCAACCTAGTGATTTATTGAGACTTGGTCTCCAAATAAAACAGAGAGGAATGGGGATATAATTCAGTGGAAAAGCCCTGGGTTCAATCCCCAGTATCACAAAATAAATAAATACACAAACAAACAAATATTTTTTTGAGACAGGGTCTCATTCTGTTGTCTGGGTTGATAATGAACTCACTATATTGCCCAAGCAGGTCTTGACTTCATGGCAATACTCCTGCCTCAGCCTCCTGAATGCAAGGATTACAGCCATGCGTCACCACACCCAGCTTATGTGGTGTTAGAGATTCAAACCCAGGGCCTCATACTTACTAGGCAAGCACTTTAGCCACTGAGCTAAGCTTCCAGAGTTAAAAACAAATTTTTAAATAATATTTTTTTAAAACTGCAGACTGGCCCTAAGATGGCAGTCAGCCCAAAGGCTCAACACTACTTCTTGATTCATTCCAAAATTCCAGACCCATGATTAACTCTCCTGAAATCCTCCACTCACTTGAAAACACAGACCATGAGAACAAGGTGCCCTCTTGTCCTGTGGGAATTCTCAGCACAGTCTGGGGTCAGAGGGGAAGGACAGCAAGAGAGATTGGAACCTCAGAATCTAGCAGAGCAAATTTTTCTAAGCAAGTAGGAAGAAGGTGTGATAAAGAGCTAAAAAGGCCAAACCCACTAGGCTGGCTAACGCGGTATACTGGCCGCACCCTGCAGGCTCTTTCTGGGAAGGCGTGGGTTCCAGGAAATACTGAGCCCAGTTTGGACGCAATCGCCATCTCAAGGGTAGAGGGTAATATCCCATGCGATTGAAACAGATTAAAGGAAATGAGATAAGTAGGGCTGGCTTGCAAGCCATGGAGTGCTCTGTGGAGATCAGTGATTCCTCTTATTCCTCTGTCTGTTCTGCAAACTCCTTCTGGTTCCTCATTTGCTTCTGGTTCATCATGTAAACTCACCTTCAGCCTCTAGGCACACAACCTTGACCCTGAGGTCAGACAGTCAATAGAATCCACATGGAAAGCCTCTCCCTCGTTCACACCACCAAACTGATTGACTCTCCAGCACCTACTTTTTCCTTTCCAGCTTCACCTCCATTGCCACAGAGTCCTCCATCCACCGCCCAGGGCCATGCCTGCCCTGGATAACCAGATCTCATCCCTTCCAGCCTCCTCCAGCTCCTCTTCCTCCCCATGCCCTGTATCTCTCAGCCTCCTTTGTCTCTGCTAGATCCTTCCATCCCGCTCTTCCCACGCTTCCCGTAAGCTCACATCCATGCTTGGTTCTTGCTACACGTGCATCTCAGGAGCTGCCCATACTGGCTCTCGGTCTGCCTCCTCATCTCCATCACTCTCAACCTCTTACGGTTTGACTCCCACCCTCGTGTCTCCACCAAACCTAACTGCAAGAAGTCCCTGTGCTGTCTGAACCCTTGGTCTCTCAGCTGCCTTTCACATAGCAGCCCACTGTCCCATCCTTCAAGAGATGGCCTTGACCTTCTTTCTCTCTTGGTTTTAATACATGAATCAATCACATGGACAGTTCTTTTCATAAGCACAGGTCATTCTGTGCTTATGTTGACTCAAATTTTCAACTTTACAATGGTGTAAAACTAATAATACACATGTAATGGAAACCATAGTAAATTCTGTTCTTTCCCTAGGCTAATGATATGCAGTATAGTCCTCTCCCATGATGCTGGTGGCAGCAGCAGGAAGCCACACAATCAGGACAGTCTCCAACAACAACCCCACTGTGCTGCTAAGCGATGGTGTTCAAAAGGTTAAATATATTATTAATAAATGCACTTTAGAATTATGATGTTTTCAATTTGTGAGGGTTTATCAGGATATAACCCTACTGCAAGCCAAGGAGGCTCTTTCTGAGTTTCCATCCTTCTAAGCCACAGGATGAAGATCAAGGATATAGTTTTTCCACACACAAGAAACAAAGCCCAGGACCCTGTTATCACAGAAGCTGCCGTGTCTAACAAGGCAGCCTACAGGTCATGGAGACTGCCCACATTCTCCTCCACTCGGTAGAAGTCAGGAACACCCGGAGCCCCCAGCATGTGGCATCCAGGAGACCACCTCTCCAGCCTGTATCCTTTGATGTAAAGGAGAAGCCAGAGGCCTTACTCCATGACCTTGGGGCCCTCTGCTCACATGCACTCTCTTTCATTCAGGCTTCTGACCATCTGGCCTACAAGGCGTTTGGCCCATAGCTCACCCCTCAGCAAGCAGCAAGCAGCCCCACTGAGTTAACAATTATAGACTGCCTACTGCACGCTGCCTTTGCACACAGCAGGACAAACCATAACTCTCGTCCTAAAGAAGCCTGCACCCTACCTGTGAGCACAGGGCTGCGTGAAAGGCAAAAGGGAGTCCAGGCAGGAAGCTGGGGCGGGAATTGGGGCGGCCCCAGCTCCCGCACTGAGCACCCTGAAGGCCGCAGGAGGCAGCTGTGAGACAGCACGCCAGTTCTGGCCACAAACCTGGAGCTCTACCTCCCTCTGCTGTTGCTTTGAAGACTGCGCAGAGACCTGGCCTAGCAGCGGTGCAGGAAGAAGGGCCAGAAGCAGGAGCGGAGAGCCGGCAGAAGGGCAAGGAGGCCGGAACGATTAAGGTACAACGGTACCCCCAAAGCTATGAATACGGGCTCGCTCACTGGGCCTGTTCTCACTGGATTCCCAACGGTCCCGAGAAGTAGACCATCCCAGCTCTACCAGTGTGGAAACGGTGGCCACAGAGACCCCGTGAAGTGCAAGATCTTACCCAGCTGACGAGAGACGACTAGGACCCAAACCTCTGACCCCAGCATGGCGCTCCTTCCCCTAAAGCTCACGGCCTCCAGAAACAGCAAGGCATGGGATAGGTGACGAGGCAAGGGCTTCTTCCCACCTCGGCAAACCTCATCCCTCCTGCCACACTCTTCCTCCCCACCCACCTGCGACAGGAAACCGCAGCGTCACAGAAAGTCACCTGACCAGCTTCCTAAAGAATATGCTAAGCTGGATGTGGAGACTGAGGCAAGAGGATTGGGAGTTTGAGGCCAACCTGGGCAAGACTCCAAGTTTTGGCAGGGTCTCTGCCGCTAACTCCTTGCAGCACAGAGAGGAAATAAGGGCTCTGTTGTTCTCTTCCATTTCCGGTTCAGATCCTCACCTGTAGGCACAGGTCTCCTCACCCCGGTAGGGACAAGGAAAGATCTCAAGGGCTTTACAGAAAAGTTGAAGGCAAAATGTATTTATCACAAAACAGCAATAATAAACAGCACAAACAAAGGCAGCGAACACCTGAGTGCTTGCCATCCACAGTTACCAGGTCCGAGCTTTCAATGGCCCTGAATGGTGCTTGGTCCTCACAGCTATCTACCAAGGAGGTTTTAGTCTGATATGATTAACGTCAGCCAATGTCTAGACTGGTGAGCAATGAAGACCTCTGAAAAGGAAGGGGACAGAGTAGGGGGCTGGGGCCACGTGCAAGAGAAATGTTGGAAGGAAATGTGAGATCGGGTCTAACGGGCTTACACCAGACAGGGAAGAGGCGGGGCATTGCCAGCAAGCAGGCATTTACCCACAAGACTCTGGATTCAGTCCACTGCACCACAAAAAGGAAAAGGAGAGGACCTCAATGGTGCTGTGGGAGTCACCACCATGAACAGGTGTCCTTCAGAAACAAAGGACAGGTGGCAAAGGAGAACAGAAAAGAGGAGACCCTCCTCATCAGAGGTGTGTGCCGTATGTGCGCTGAGTGTGGGAAGGACCTCACTGCGTGGATAAAGAGAAGAGGGACAAGGACGGTGTTTGCTGTGACTTTGGGGTGCCCCACTGCCTTGGACCCTTGCATATGGGACGTGACCCATGTCCCTGAATTACATGACACTCCAAAATGCTTCCCAAAAAGTTGTTCTCCCGTGGATGCAGGTGGTCAGGCAGGCGATGGAGTCTGGGGCCTTCCTGAACTACTACTCCACGACAAGACAGGCGCAAAGCCCTCTCTGGTCCTGAAGGTGTAGGATTCTTGTCCAACTCCAACAGGCCATGCTACTGCCCTCCATCTCTGGGCAGCAGTTATGCTGTCCTGAACTCAAGGTATTTTTACCAAGTATGCTACATACATTAACTCAAAATTTTAAAAGTGGAAATATTTAAATACAGAGAAAATAGAGATAGAGAATGAATAATAAATCCAGGAGTGAGTCCACAAAATTGCCACGTGCCCTGCAGTCTTAACTGATGTGGCTGCACCTACGCACCTCCAGCGGGCAGGGCCAGGTGCCCACAACACACTCGCTCTGCTTACTCCACACCCTCTGGTGCATACCCAGGCCCCCAGTGGCCAGCTTCCCAGCACCTCCCACAGTGCCGGACAGTCATTTCGTCTGTCAGTCGTAAGCCTAGATATAAAATATATACTCGCAAAAGCTTATCAAAAGCTGACACATACCAGTGTGCTCTGACTCCCTGTCCTTCCTCCCACTAGACATAGTACCCTGATATCCCTCGGGCAGCCACAACCCCTGAGCAACAAGCAGAATAAAATCAAAGAACACTTGTCCCCCCAAAATTAGAGATTATTACTGGTCCGGGGAAAGGCTGTAGGCTGGATTAAATTTCACTCAGGTTGTGGAGTTGGCTGTTTTTAAGATGTTCTGCTTCAGGAGCATGATTTTAACTGGTTCTAAGCATGTATGAATACATATGTGTGTGTGTGTATGTATAAGTGTACATAACACATATAACTCTAATGATTTTACCATTTAAACTATATAAAACGGCAACCACAAAATTCAAATTCTATCTTTCAAAAGGTTTTATGTACTCTTTTAACTGAAAACAGCTTTACCATAAAAACATCCAATTTTATAAGTGAGCCCAACCGAAAATAGTAACTATGGCCTTAAGGGCTGTTATCTCATTGCTATATAAAGGATTTAGGGCACATAAATGTCCATTAACACAACTAAGCATAATAATCTGATTTATAAAGTATCCCTTGCCAGGGCCCTTGCGGTACCAAAAATTACACCGCCCGAATTAAAACATCCCAGAAGCCTAGTAGACTCACCCTGACAGAAACTCCCTGCAAAAGCTAGACCCATCTCACCAGCACCCCAATGGGAGGGACTCCAGGGGTGAGGATGGTGGCAGAAAGGATTTTCAGATGGAGAGAGAATTCTTGGCATCTAATCCCCATGTTCAGTCTGCCAAAGTACACAGGAGTGAGTAACAGCTCCTAAATAAGATGCATCGTGAAGAGGGGTGTCCACCTCAGGCTCTGCTAGGAGATCTGGTGTCTGCTGGTGACTAACGAAGCCTTTGGAAACCCAAGGACAGGTTGAACTGGAGGGCAGGAGGAGTGCTTCTGCCCAGAGACCAGCTGGGCTGCAGTTTAGAGACCTTCTCGAGTCTGCCCCAGTCACCAGGGTCTCGGCCACCTACAGGTCCAGGTGCTGTGCAAAAGGACAGTCTGTCCTCTCTACTCACAGACAACTGGTCACTGCTGAGCAGTGTGTGACTTCAGGATGCCCCGCACCCTCTCCTCTCACACCTGCTCATCCTCCATGCCGAGATCTTTTCAAGAGACCTAAGAATTTGCTAAATCAAATGTCTTCAAAGTTCACTCAGAGATGGTCTTAGTGGGGAGTGGAAATTACCCGCTGAGTACTCTGGGGAGAAAAGCAAAAGGCAGAGGGAAGAAAACTCTACTCACAAGCAGAGCAGCCTTGCAACGCTGCATCCCACTCACCCTTTGACTTGTTCTCGTCAACTTAGCAAAGACGTTATTAACATTAATATTCCAAGTGCTGTCAGACTGACAGGGAGGTGGTAATTTTTTTTCTTTTTCTTTGTCAAGTGCATAAGTGTGTGAGCACTGGGGATCAAGTCCAGGGCCTTCACACCGAGCTACACCCCCAGACCATTTTTTATTTTTTACTTTGAGACATGATCTCTCTAAGTTGCTAAGTTGCCCTGAGTGGGCTCGAACTTGTAATCCTGCTGACTCTGCCTCTCAGGGTACTAGGAATCATCTTTCTTTTTCCCCCAGGGGTCAACCAGAGCCTCACACACAGGTTAGACAAGCGTTCTGCCACTTTGCTACATCTCCATCCCCTAAGGTGGAAGAAAAAATTGAAATACAAAATAGCAAATTAAAAAATACAGCATTAGTTCTTGAAGTAATCATCACTACCATTTTAGTGTGTTTCCTGAAAGTATTTTTCTATGTGCATATATAAAGTTTTAAAATAATTTAGTGCACTTATTATATAATTATGTAATCTGAGTTTTCTAATTTTACACTGCATTATAATTACCCTTATAGATCATTAAGAGTCTTGATAAGCAGTAAGATATCTTTATTTTAGAATTAATATTATATATAATCACAAATAAATTAAGGATCAATTTGGGGTTTTTTAGCAAATTATTATCTATCCCAGTAGACTAGAAATCAAGGGGACAAAAAATGTAAAACACAGCCCCTTCTCTCATGTAGTTTATATTGAGTCTGTATGTATAGTTAGAATATCTGCACATATTGAGATTTACACATATAGGAGGGCAGGCGATGAAGCTCAGTGGCAGAATGCATGCTCAGCTTGACACGGCCCTAGGTTCATTCCCATGTGCCAGAAAAGAAATGTGGAAAAAGAATTACTACATATGGATACAGAAGGATCCACAAAGATCCAAGGGCTATATTGGACTTCATCAAATATCAGAATGCGTAGAAGAGATACTCAATAGAAAGGAGAGAAGAAATGTTATTACCAATTATCAGTACCTTCCTAACCAGGAAAGCAGGGAACAGCCTTGGGAAGTAAGAGAAGCACCTGCTTCTGTACACGGAGCAAGAACTACACACAAGCGTGACTGTGGGCATCAAGAGGTTCACTTCTGTCTCAGTTACTTTTTTGTTGCTGTGACTCAGTACCCGACATCCACAAATCTAGGGGAGTAAAGATTTATTTAGCTGATAATTTCAGAAGGTCACAGTCCATTCAGGGGCAGCTGGCAGCAATGGAAGCACATGGCAGAGGCAGAGGTGGAGGCAGCTTCTCACAACATCACACACAGGAAGCCAAGTCAAGGCAAGTTGAGACTAGTCCTCCAAGGAAGGCAGGAAGCAGCTTATATGTCCTTCCAGGTCTCATCCCAGTGATCAGCCCCTCCTGGATCCAGGTGTGGGAGGTGTGGTAGCTCCCATTATAACCTGTAATCCAATTTACATGCCTGTAATCCACCCCTCTAGACGAGGCCCCAATCTCCCAACAGCACATGGTTCCATAGACAATCTATAACATTCAAATACATGAGACTTTTGGGGGACATTCCAGATCCAAACCACAATAATTTCCTCACAAAAAAAGCTTCCTCCACACACCAATACCTGAAATTCTACTGTTAGGGATGTATGTATATTCTCTATCCCTCTGGCAAAGCAAATGTACTTAGGAGTGCCAACACTTAACACTAGACAGCACTCTTCCGGTTTCCCTGTGCCAATTACAGACATCACTAACCAAACTCAGTACTCTGGCTTGTGAGACAAACTGTGCAGCTCAACACTTAAACAGCTACTACCCAAGAGCAAAAACTATGCATAGAAAACCATTCGCCAACCCTTACTCAGGTGATAATAATATCAAACTTATCCTTGAATGAGAGTTGGGAGCCTTACAAAGTTCTGTCATATCCATTATCTCATTTGAACAGGCATGACTTTTTAAAGCCAAAATGAAGGATGTAAGAGTTTCCAAACCAGACATCATTAATGGCCAGCTTCCAGATTTTAATATGGCAGGTTCCATATTTTAACATGGAACCCAATCCTGGTTCCAGCCCACTCCTCACACTCCTCTTACATGTCATCATAAAAGAGTTGACCCTCTCGCATTCTGAGAAGTGCTTTGGGGAGAAGAGTAGGAGCATCTAAGAAAAACTGAGGACAAAAAGAAAGCATTTCAAAAAAAAAAAAGATGCTGGACATCAGAACCTGGAGATGAAAGGTATTTCATGTACAAAAAGCCAGCTCTTTTCCCCAAAGGAAAGAGAAAAAATATTCGTGTTCCCACCCACAAGTACCTGACTAGAGGTCCACCAAGAACCCACACATAAGCCAGGCAGGGACAGAGCCAAAAGGATGGATCTCCAAGCTTGGGATCACCAATGAAGTGAGCTGTCCTGTTCATTCAGGCCAGCACCCACGCAACACCCTTTCTGCCCTCTGGGTTGGGAAGGACCAGAGCCAAACAGATGGTACTCCCAAGAACTCCCCCAAGTTCCAAACACCCAAAGGACAAACTATAATCTACCATGCAGCCATTTTCTCCTGAGCATGTCAGACCAGGGTCTCATACCCACTTGGGCTCTTGTGTCTTCTATATTCCCAGTTATGTGACTCCAACTGGAGGCATGTTAAAGTTGTCTTCAAAAACAGCGGCATCCCCCTGCAGAAATGTGTGTGTGTGAGCAGGCGTGTGTGAGCATATGTGTGTCCAAGGACATCCATGATTCCACCCTCCAACCCAATCTGATCCAATACTGAAAGTGCAACAGTCCTGAAAGTGTTTTAAAACACCAGAATTAGATAGCGTGTTGAATTTAAGACTAACATACGGATTTTTGACTTTAAAAAGCTAGATTTTTCACAACAAACACACGTTGCTAAGGAGACGGCATAAGCCTATGTAAACTTCAGGCATTCATATTCAAAGAAACTCCTGAAGCAAGACCAAATGTTGGCCCTAGCGTTCTCGTTCTTGCCAACTTCCAAAGAGTGCACAAATTATGCCAAAAATAAATGGGTGTGACTAATACAAGCTTAGAACATTTTTTTTAATTTACCTTCAGGGCAACATTTGTTGATATAGAAGCTGGGAGCGCAAACCATGCTTCTCCCCTTTATAAACCCATCTGTTTTATTTACACTTCCTAAAAGACCTGTGTGCACATTTTTTTCCATAAATCGTACAACTGCTAGTAATCACGTATCATTCCAATCTGCACCCCAGTTCTATTTTAACACCATGCCTCTTCTCCTTTGTTTGTGTTCCATGAAGCACACACCACCGGCAAAGCAGTCAAGGCTTAACTCTTCCCGTCCCACTTACACACTCCAGGGCTGCAGACCTGTCAACAAGCTTTTGCACAAGCAATACCTCCAAGGTCTGCAAGCTCAGGCCAAATCCTATTACAACTCAGAGATGTCAAATTGGCTTCTGCAACTGACCTTCTTTCTATGACCCCTGCCCCAACCTTCCAGGCCCAATCCCAACTCCCTCATTTCTCCCGCACCAAGGTCAGCCCATATGACGACTGCGCTGGGCCCAGAGTCTACTCTATCCTGCACTGGGTACTTGCTGCTAATTACTGTAGTCACACTTCTTAATTCAACAAACGCCAGGCGGCTGGCTGCCGTCTCCCCAGTGGGATGGGTCACCAGCTATCTCACGCAGGTCACTAAGTCGGTATTTATTTCCTGATAGGAGATGGCATTACAAGGTTGCTGTTCCAACATGAATGGTAATCAACAATAATTAAAAGTGATATACCCATTCTGACTCAGATGGTATGATAGTGATTAAAAAAACAGCCAAGAAAAAGGTGTAAGAAGGAGAGAAAGGAAAAAAAGTGTTCAGCCTCAGCAGATAAGTGTTTCATTTGCACAAAGTTCTTTAAACAATGGGGGCCTTTGTCGTCTTCTCATCCCTCCACATGGCGACCACAAGGAACAGCCATGACCGGATGTGTGCTGAGGCCCATGACACCAGAGGGAGTGGCAGGTCAAGAAGGAGGCCACACGTGGAATCTCTGGGACCTCAGAGGCCATCGTGTCTGCCTGGCAGGGGTTCCCAGTTCCAGTCTTAGAATCTGAGGCAAAAGCTGCAGCCAACCCTCTGTCACGCAGGGGCCAGTTAGCCTGTTCTACACACACTGCCCAGCCCATCCAGCTCCCCAGCCCTCACCGTGGCAGCTGGTAGACCCAGCCCCAGACCAGCCAGCTCCCCGGTACGCTCAGTGAGGTGAGGATGGGAAGGCAGTGCCATTTCATGCTAAGACTGGGGTTACCTCTGCCACCGGCCACTTCAGGGCAGTGTGAACATCCAGGCCTGAGGTCTCTCTGCCACAGCCCAAGAAGCTCCTCTGAAGAAGCCTTGGTCCAAGTGTAAAAGCACAGTGAGGTCTGGAACGTAGCTCAAAAGTTAAAACTCCTACCTAGCAAGCACAAGGCCCTGGGTCTGGGTTCCATTCCTCAGCACCACATAAGCCGGGCGTGGTGGTGCACACCTGCAATCTTAGCACTTGGGAGGCAAAGTCAGGAGCATTGCTGTGTGGTCAAGGCCCGCCTGAACTACATAGTGAGTTTAGGACCAGCCTGGACTAGACAGCAAGATGTTACCTCAAAATGAAAGGAAGGAAAGAAGGGAGGGAGGGAGGCCGGGAGGGAGGGAGAGAAGGAGGGAGCAAGGGAGGAAGGAAGGAAGGAAGGAAGGAAGGAAGGAAGGAAGGAAGCTGAAGCTGAAACTGTGTTGTGCGGTGGGCACACAGGATTGTAAGGGGCCCAGGGTCACTGGTGGGCTCTACTATGCCCTCAAAGGAGAATAACACTGATAGTATTTCAAACTGGAATTCTCAGAGCAAATTTTTCCCATTTTATTGATACGTATAAGTGAAAAATTTAGAGTTTACATTGATCTTGAGCATTTGTACATACACCTTGTCAAGGTAACAGGACCTTCCCCGCTCTCCTTTCGACCCTACCCCTACCCACCCCCATCCGCCCAACACCACCACCAGATCCCGTTATTTTCCACTTGAAGTTCCGTGAGATAATTGTGATCTGGCTTTCTCATATCAGAGAAACCATTCAATATTTCACCTTCTGTTTCTGGTGTTTTGATGTGCATTTCTCTTATGGCTAGGGATGTGGAACATCTTTTCATGTATTTATTGGCCATTTGAACTTCTTCATCAGTGAACTGCCTCTTCAATTCATCTGCCCATTTTTTAACAGAGTCCTTGATTTTGGGGGCTTACTTTTCTTGAGATCCCTGTATATTCTAGTTATGAGCCTCTTCTCTGAGGTGTTAGTGGTGAATATTTTTCCCAATCTGTGGGTTCTCTTTTTATAGTGTTGATAATTTCCTTTCCTGTGCAGAAACTTTTTAATTTGACATGATCCCATTTATTAATAATGGAGATAATTTCTTTTGCTTTTGGTATCTTATTAAGAAAGTCTTTGCCTACACCTGTCTTCTAGATATTTGCCTAATTTCTCTTCTAGAAGGTTCAGTGTTTCAGTTTTAATATCTAGGTCTTTGAACCACTTTGACTTGATTTTGGTGCATGGTGACAGGTGTGTCTATGTTCACTCTTCTGCATGTGGATGTCCAGTTTTTCCAGTACCTTTTGTTGGACAGGCTATCCTTTTTCCAGTGTATGTTTTTCGGTCCTTTATCTAAGAATATGTAGTTGAGAGTATCTGGGTTTGTCTCTGCAACCTCAATTCTGTTCCACTGGTCTATCTGTCTGTTTTTGTGCCAGTACCAAACTGTTTTTACGACTATTGCTTTATAGTACAGCCTGATGTCTGGTATTGTAACGCGTCTTGCCTTGGTCTTGTTACTCAGGATTGCTTTGGCTATTCTTGGTCTCTTCTGGTTCCATATGAATTTAAGGATTATTATTTCAAGTTCTTTGAAAAAAATTTTTGGCATTTTGATAGGATTTGCATTGAATCTATATATCAGTTCGGGCAGTATAGTCATTTTGACTATATTTATTCTGCCTATCCAAGAACAGGGGATGCCCTTGCATTTTCTGATGTTGCCTATGATTTCTTTCTTCAATGTAATGTAGTTTTCTTTATATAGGTCCTTCACTTCCTTGGTTAGGTATATTCCTAGGTATTTAATTTTTTGCTGTGTTATTGAAAATGGAATTGTTTTTCTGAGTGCTTTCTCAGTCAGTTAAAGCAATTCTTAATCTGAAAATTTGGAGAAGCAGGAATAAGTTGGGGGTGGGGGGGTGGTAAAAATAACCACACTGCTGGCAGCACCTCCTAAACAGGAAAGCATCACAACAGAAAGTAACACCTGGCCAGGCAGTGAGTAAGAGACAAGAACCCCTGTGTGTTACAGCGCGTGTCAAGGCAACCGTACAGTACCATTCCCTTCCACTTCCCCCATGCCACCATCAAACCATGATTACCCAACTCCTCCAGTATGGCAAAACAGTAAGGGACTGTCAGCTGTGGTGGCACACACCTATCATCTGACTACTCAGGCGGCTGAGGCAGGAGGATCCCAAGTTCCAGACCTGCTTGGGCAACTTAGCAAGACTCTTTATTAAAATAAAAATTGAAAACAAATAAGACTGGGCATGTAGTTCGCTGGCAGAGTACTTGCGCAGCACAAAAGGCCACAGGCTCAATCCCCAGTACCAGAAAAAATGTGTGGGGGACTGCCTCCCATGCCCGAGATGCCCTCCTGCCCTGTGACTGGCCTGCTGAGGCCATCTTGGTGAGGATGGAGAAGTGACGGGTAGAAGTTGCAAAGGGCCCACAAGCTCCCAGGAAAGCTTCTGAGCATGAGTCAGTCTGACTGATTTCCTAGACGCCGTGTTGGAAAGGGCTGTCAGACTGGAAGGAATGTGAGGTCTGGTGCTGACATTAACATGGGTGTGGGGCGAGGAGGTGAAGGCACACGCTGCAAGATAGCAGACAACATCGTCTCTCCTCCTGGAACTAGGTTCTCCTTTCCGAGGCCTGCCCGTGGGCTGGAAATTTTACTCAAAAAAAAAAAAGAAAAAGAATAGCTTTAAAAGCTTATAATACTAAAACTCATAGAAGCCATATATGCCAAGCCTACTGCATATATTACAGTAAATGGAGAAAAATTGAAATCATTCCCTCTCAAATCAGGAACAAGACAAGGCTGCCCACTCTCACCACTTTTATTCAAAATAGTCCTTGAAACACTGGCCATAGCAATCAGACAAGGGAATCTGCATTGGAAAGGATGAGGTCAAACTTTCCTTATTTGCAGATGATATGACTGTCTATATGAAAGACCAAAAAAACTCCATTATGAAACTCTTAAAAATAATTTTAAAAATTTAGCCAAGTCTCAGGATACAAAATTAACACTAAATAATCAATAGCATTTCTATACACTAACAATGAACTTATTGAGCAAGAACTCAGAAAAACAATTCCATTCTCAATAGCTCAGCAAAATATTAAATACCTAGGAGTATTCCTAACCAAAGATGTGAAGGACCTATATAAAGAAAATTACAATACATTGAAGAAAGAAACTATAGGAGACATTAGAAAATGGAAAGGCATTCCCTGCTCTTGGATAGGCAAAATAAATGTAGTCAAAATGGCTATACTACCGAAACTGATATATAGATTCAATGCAATTCCTATCAAAATACCTACAAGTTTTTTCAAAGAACTTGAAACAACAATTCTTAAATTCATATGGAACCAAAGGAGACCGTGAATAGCCAAAGCAATCCTAAGCAACAAGACCAAAGCAGGAGGCATTACAATCCCAGATAAAGCCATAGTGGTAAAAACAATTTGGTACTGGCATAAAAATAGACAGACAGACCAGTGGAACAGAATCGAGGATGCAGAAACAAACCCAAATACCCTCAACTACCTAATTTTTGACAAAGGGACCAAATCCATATAATGGAAAAAGGACAGCCTGTTCAACAAATGGTGCTGGGAAAACTGGACATCCACATGCAGAAGAATGAATCTAGTCACACACCTATCACCATGTACCAAAATCAAATCAAAATGGATTAAAGACCTAACCGTTAAAAATGAAACACTAAACCTTCTGGAAGACAAAGTAGACAAATTTCTAAAAGACATAGGGGTAGGCAAAGATTTTCTTGGCAAGACACCAAGAGTAAAAGAAATTACCCCCATTATCAACAAATGGGATCTTGTCAAATTAAAAACTTTCTGCACAGCAAAGGAAACTGTCAACATTGTAAATAAAGAACCAACAGACTGGGAAAAAATATTCCCCACCAACACCTCAGATAAGAAACTCGTAACTAGAATACACAGAGAGCTAAAGAAAATTAAGCCCATCAAAATAAAGGACCCTGTTGAAAAATAGGCAAATGAAGTGAAGAGGCAGTTCACTCATGAAGAAGTACAAAGGGCCAACAGATATGTGAAAAGATGCTCAACATCTCTAGCCACAAGAGAAATGCAAATCAAAACAATGCTAAGATACCATCTCACTCCAGAGAGAATGGTTTATATCAACAGATCAAATAGCAGTCAATGCTGGCGAGGCTGTGGGGAGAAAGGAACCCTCCTGCACTGCTGGTGGGAGTGTAAATTCGTTCGACCACTCTGGAAAGCAGCATGGAGAGCTCTCAAAAGACTAGAAATAAATATCCTCTTTGACCCGGCGACACCCCTCCTGGGAATATATTCAAAAGAGGCCAAAACAACACACAACAGAGATATATGTATACCCATGTTCATAGCAGCACAACTAACAATAGCTAGAATATGGAAGTCACCAAAATACCCGTCAACAGACCAGTGGATACACAAACTGTGGTACTTATACACAATGGAATACCACGCATCTGTAAGTCCAACAGCGTGGAGGCTTTTACAGGCAAATGGAAGAAACTTGAGAATATCATGCTTAGTGAAGTGAGTCAGAAGCAGAAGGTGAAACATCGGATGGTCTCTCTGATATGAGAGACCCAGATCACAACCATCTCATGGAACTTTAAATGAAAGACAAAGGGAAAGGGGGGCGGGGGGGACAACGGGAGAGCGGGAAAGCCCTTGTCACTTTGACAAGGAAAGTATGTGCACAAAATGCTCAACTCCATTGTAAACCTTAAATTCTGCACTTGTACATATCATTAAAATGGGGGAAAAAAAGAAGTCAAAAAAGGGGGAAAAAAAGCTTACAATACAGCAGGGCATGGCAATGTAAGCCTCCAATTCCTGCACTTTGGCAGGCTGACGCAGGAGAAGGCAATTTGAGCCCAGGAGGGGAAACTTAGTGATTTAATTAAAAACCCTGTCTCACAGTTTTAAAAAAAAAAAAAATTTAAGGGGCCCGGGATATAGTGCTGTATAAGGGTTTAACCCCAGTACCACCACCACTACCAAAAGAGAAAGGCCTGTAGTGCTCCGTATGGAGTTTGAAACCGGGAATGTTGTTTGTCCTAAAGAAATGGCTCTCAGGAGACAGCGCAGACAGGCAGGCAGCACCTCCCATACTTTGGGACCAGCTTTTCGGGGGCAGGGTGGGGCGCGGGCTGACCCTGGAGTCACTACGTAGCCCAAACTGGCATGGAACTCACTGCAATCCTGCCTCTGTCTCTCAACAGTCAGCGGTTCCTCAGACAGTTGCCAACCTGATGAAATTTCAGGTGATCAGAGCCCAAGATGCTGGGCACTGATAAAGCAAAGGCTGATCCAGCAGGACACCAGAAGGCGCTGTTCCAAAGAGTCTGCAGTGCGGGCTGGATTCCTGAGGGAGGAACCAGGGAAGGCTTTGGACCCGGCCAGAGAACAAGAGAAAAGGCGCCACTGTCGGCCGAGCTCAGGGAAGCCCTGGATGGTCCCGGAGTCCAGAAGGTCTTGCCTGCTGCACCCACTCATACACAAACCCGTCTCCTCCCCTGCCCCATCCCCGGAGAGAGCCCCTCACACCACGACTGCCCGGTGCCCACTGGCTAGGAGCCAGAGAGGACACACGTGTAGCAGAGAGTCGCCACCTGTCTCCTAGGTCGGCCTGTGCCACCCAGACCAGCCACCTTCCCCCCAAAACCTGGGCAGCATGTGGCCTCTGGTTAACCCCTAAACCCATTCAAGCTACCCCCAGAGAAAGGGTGAAAACCGCCGGGGAGCAGGCAAGACAGCAGGGCCTCCCCTTACAGGGGAAAGGGCCACCTCCCACGGGACAGCAAACCACTCCCATAAGCACCCACCAGGCACCTCTCACCCGCTTCGTGACTTACTGCCCAGCAATCAGCCCGCATTTAATGAAACGTGGCCGGCCATAAGAACACTCATTGGACCCAGGGCAGGACAGCTCGGAAGCCCCTCTCCTCCGCGCCACCCCCAGTGAGCGGAGCAAAGCCACCGGGGAGCCCTTCCTGGGAGCAGGAATGGGGCACCCAGGAGGAATCTGAGGGTGACGGGGAAACAAGCCAGCATGCGGTCACCCCTAAGAATCGCCCGCCGTGTCTCATCACGGGCCAAGGCTCCCACTGCCTCATCCACTCGAGCCGAGATCCGATCAGGTTCCCAGGAGCTCCTCCTGGGCCAGCCCCACCGCAGGAGTCGGAACGAGGACTGGGCCAGCGTCAGGCCAGCCCACCCTCGCAGCCCCAGTACCGGCCACTCACTTGAGGCAGCAGGGATGGCCTTCTGCCACTGTCCAGACTCTACTCCTTGGCCAGGACAAAAAAAAAAATGAAACTGGTTTCTGAATATGCATTTTAGACGTGGCAGAGATTTTGGGGTTTTTTTGAAAGAGAGCTTGTAAAGTTCTAGTACCTTGGTTTTCACATTAAAGGCCAACTTTCAGACGTTCCCAAGTACAGAGTGAGCATCACAAGGGTCAGTAGGGAAGAATGCACAACGGTGGCAGGCTCTCACCCTAGGAGAGGAGGGCCACAAGCAGCCACTCAGAGGTGGCCACTGGGCCTAGCAGTCTGATCACGGAGATCCCCAGGCCCCAGCGAGCACAGGCACCAAGACTCACAGCCCTCGTCACGCTGGTCACCTGTCATCTGGCTGCAGGACTGGTGTATCAGATATTTCTTTCCATTCAGAGAAAACTGACTTGAATCTCCACAAATAATGCACCTCTGCTGCCGCTTTCATGTGTGCTTTGCAAAAATGACGTGACGTGGCTCATTTCAAACATGATGAGTTTAGGATATGTGGTGGAAAGTATTTTTCAGTAACCTTTTTTTAAAAAATTGTAGTTTAATTTTAAAAAACACCCTCTAGCAGTACCAGCATAACCCTTCTGAAGTACGAATTCAGTAGTGCTACATATTCACTTGATTGTAGACGATCTCCAGAACTTCTCACCTCACAAAACCAAGCCTTTTTACCCATTAACTAACAATTCTCTTGTGCCCCCTTCCTGCTCCTGACAACCACCCCTCTACTTTCTGTCCCTAGAACCTGGACTACTCTATATACCTACATAAGTGGGAACCCAAGCCAGGCACGATCAAGTACACCTAGAATCTCAGCACTAGGGAGGTTGAGGCAGGAGGACTGCAAATTCAAGGCCAGCTTAGACTATGCAGGACGACCCTATCTTCAAAAACAGGAAGAAAATAAGTAGAAATCTATAGAATTTGTCTTTGGTGACTGGCTTATTTCATGCAGCACAACGTTGTGGCATGTGTAAGACTTTCCTTTTGTTTTCAGGCTGAAGAATACTTCACTAAATGTATGTTCTTTTGGATGTGCACTGCTATGGCTGGGATGTGCTTTGTCCTCTGTGTGTGGGAAATTAGGTCCCAGCATGGCAACGTCAAGAGGTGGGACCTTGCTCAACGTGTGTGGGGTTGAGTATGCGCTTAGAGGGGATTAGACAGTTCTCATGGGACCCTGAGAATCCTTAGAATGCTGTGAGCTAAGCTTAGTGGGGAACTCTGGTCAGAGCTCAGAAGACCAGAATGCTGATAGAAGAGTGGATTGGAAAGGCTTTCCAACCTCCTATTCCCCCACTTTGGAATGGGAACGTTTACTCTGGGCCTCTGTGTGTCGGACGTTTTTAACTTTTCTTTGATTTTTCACAGTGGCTCACTGCTAAGAGTTGGCCCTGAGTCTCAGAGGAGAGTTTGGATCTGGACTTTTTAGCAGTAATGCGACTGTTAAGACTTTGGCAACTCTCAGGTAAGGACTAGATGCATTTTGCATAAGGAGGTGGATAGGAGCTTTTTGGAGGCCAGGGACAGAATGTTATGATTTGGATCTGGAATGTCTTCCCAAATGCCTCACATGTTTGGATGCAGCGGGATACCTATGGAATCATGTACTGTTGGGAGATGGGGCTTGGCTGGAAATGGCAGATGCTTGGGGCTTGACCTGGAGGGATTATGTCTATTTGATGAGATTAGGGGTGCCCAGGACAGAGCTTTCAGGTATATATTATTGACTAGTGGGCCAGGAAGTGAGGGAAAAACACTCATGTTGGGGGAGAGGTGGCCCAACTGGCAGGCTTCACTAAATAAAGGAAAAGCAAATATTATTACAGCACCTTCCTGGGAAAGTTCTGGCCTTACTGAGACTCTAGACATCGACCTGGCACCTACTTCACTTGGCTTCTGTCTACATTGCACGAGCACCTATCCAGCCTTTGCTCTGTGTTTCCACCATTGCCTACTACAAATGAATGGACTCTGTGAGACCTTCTAATACCATGAGTTAAAATAAGTCTTTCAACTCTTGAATTGTGGATGTCAGGTATTCTGTCCCAGCAACAAATAAGTAACTAAGACAGATGGTGAGCCAGTCTTAGCCAGTGAAATGTGACAGGAAATCTACAGAGGTGATTTTCAGGAAATGTAAAGGAAAGCAACTCACAGGGAGAAGTTTTTTTCTGTAAGATGCAGTCATACATGTTACATGTTTGACAGCCAATTTCTGGCAGCTTTCTTGGCACAAAGGGAAAGAACCAAACTCACTGAGAAAGGGAAAATGGAAAAACAGAGCCCACTGGGATGTTTTTAGGGTGCAAATTTTAAAATCAATCCTGAAGTTTCCCTGTTTCAATTTCTAGTTATACAATATGGCAAATTATCCATATTGTTTAAACCATCTGACCAGTCCTTTCTGTAACTCACATGCAGCCAAGAACATTCTCTCAGCCAGGTGTGGAGGCACAACGCCTGTAATTCCCAGTGTTCTGGGAGCCTGAAGCAGGAAGATCTCAAGTTTAAGTCCAGACTTAGCAACTTGGCAATTTCTTTTTTTTTTTTTTAAGACAGAGTCTCACTGTAGTCCAGGCCTGTTCTGAACTCACTATGTAGCCCAGGCAGGCCTCAAACTCACAACAATCCTCCTGCCTCAGTGTCCCTGAGAGCTGGGATTAAAGACATGCACCATCACACCTGGCTTATGTGGTGCTGAAGAATCAAACTCAGGGCCTTATGCTTGCTAAGCAAGAGCTCTGATAGCTCTGCTATCCCTCCAGCCCTTGAAATAATAATTCTTAAAAAGGCTGGAGACGGAGCTCACTGTGAAAGTCCAAGGTTCAATCCCCAGTACTGAAGGGAGATGGGGAAAAGCACTCTCTCCTATGTACGCACAAGCAAATCAAACACAGTCTAATAGAGATTCTTGTGGAGTCTTTTTAATGAGTGCATTAAAGTTATAAATACTGTCAATTTTTGCATTTTGTGAGATAAGTAAAAAAGCTGTCAAGAGCAATATAAACATACTTTTTTTTTGAGACAGGTCTTGCTCTACAGCCAAGGCAGATCCTAACCTCATTATGGAGCCCAGGCTGGACTTGGACTTGGCAATCCTCCCATTCCAGGTTCCCTAGTGCTGGGATTACAGGCATGTGCCACCATGCCCAGCTTTATGTAGTGCTGGGGAATCGAATATACGTCCTCGAGCTTGCTAGGCAAGCACTTTTAACTGCTATGCCTTCTTCCAGCTCCTAAACATACTTCTGAAATCCCATATTGCCTGAAGTATCTCAAAAGAATTTGCCAAGCAGAAAAAAAATCTCATCCCAATTCCTATTCACTGTTCAACGTCAAAGGTATTTTAAGTCTAAGATAATAGAATCCAGCCCATATCTCAGACCCAGCCAGTGTGTCCAGGTTATTCCCTGGAAGTGCAGTGGGACCAGGAGTAGCTCCTAACCCTTCCAGACCTTCAGGGAACCAATTCTGGGTATGAAGCCAGAATTCACTGAATGAGTCCCTCAGTATTCCTTCAAAGAAAAGAGTAGCTTGCCCCAAGAGAGATTTTTGTCATGTTTTCCAAAATTATAACTTAATGACAAGTCACTGAACTTCTTGTGCACTAACAGAAAACAAACTCAACATGAAGAGATGCAAATTTGTGTACACAGACCGACCACATGTGAAGGCCAGAGGGGCAGCTCACCTGTGAACCGAGTGGGCCAGCAGGCCCCACGGCCCCAGCTGGCCTTCAGCAATCTTTTTTATGTCTCCACCAGCTTGTGGGTTCCAGAACATGGGCTCAGAGACTTCCTTGTGCCGATTCCCTTTGGCAGGAGAGACACCTCTTGGCGTCACCAGCGCTCTCCCCAGTCCTCAGCCCTGCCAACCTCCTCATGTTTTATGTATTTTTATTTGAACTGGTGATCAAGGGATTAACCCAGCTTACATGAACTCCGCCTTCCAAAAGCCATTATGGGGGAGTTGCAACTGTGATATTTCACTCTCCAAATGAATCGAATTGGATTTTAATGATCATCAACTCCATTAAGGAACACCTGATTGGGTTATTTCCTGGAAATTTCATCTTCATTGTTTTCTCTATCTCTGTCATCCAAGAATACACAGCAGGAGCGCTATCAGGGGCCGCTGCCAAGCTCTGGGGAACCGTCCTTGAAACCACCGCCACAGTTTCTTCTGTTTCTAACAAGTCAAATGTCTGTGTATTCAGTTTATGGGATGCCCTTAATAAAGTGTCAGCTGCCATTGGAGAAAAAATGATTTTTTTTTTGGTTACTTAGTAGTTTTAGGAGAAGAAAGTTTTATGTGGGTTGTAGCAATTATACGTAATTTTCTATGTATTTTAATAACATTGAAGTATTTTTCTCTTTAGAATAGAAAAGCCAATTCAATTTTATGTTTATTTATGCAATGTGACTTAAATCTGTATGTGTTAAATGAAGGACCGAACAATTACTCAGGGAATCACTCTAAAAGCATCTGATTTTCCCCTGACATCAGGCAGTTCGCAATCATCTCCAACAGAAAGCAGATGTATACGAAGGAGTACTACTCTGCCATAAAGAGAGATAAATGTGAGTCATTTGTGGGAAAATGGCTACACCTTAAGACCATCATGCTTACCAAGACGAATCAGACATGGAAGCCTAGGTTCAGCGTGGATTCGCTAATACGAGCAACATCAAGCATACGTGAGTAAGAGGACCAAGTAGGAGTGATGGTAGGGAGGGGGGGACAAACTTAATGCAGAGGGATAAGAGAGACAGTAAAGGAGGAGAGGGGAAAGGCAGGGAGGCAGGCAAAACTGATGAAGAAGGGACGTGATGTGCTCGATTCCTCAAGTTGAACGAAGTCTTACGTAGCTCAAATACACAATAAAAAGAATAATTTGGGAAAAATAAAACTGCAAATGAAAAAAATGTAAGTATACTTCAGATGTCACAGAGCCTAAACATGCAAATCCCTGAGGGCCAGGAGATATTTGTTTTGGTCCCACTACAACTCTGAGGATGTGCAATCAATGTACACTTGTTGGATAAATGAAGAGTTCAAAGTCTAAGAGCAACTGCAAGTGTCCAGGCTGAGGAGACAGTGATTCTGAACAGGCAGCCATGCACTGCGCCCTGGCCACCAGGGCCCCAGAGGCGGGGCAGTGGTGAGAACCGCCCAGCACAGATGCAAGCGTAGAAGGGGCTATGTCTTCCACCCTTCGTGCAAGCCTAAATACTTTTATTTAGTTTCACTTTTTTCCAGATAAAATCTTCATAAAATGAAACCCAATAAACTAGACTTTCAGCTACTGAGAAATTTGTTTATTCTTTCATAAGAAATAACTGAGCTACAAATGAACCATCCTCGCCCCAAAAGCAACATTTGGGCTACCCCTCAAGGCAGTAGATCTGATCAACTAATGCTAATCTGCATGTCTTAGGAGGGAACATATTTACTCAGAATCTATCCTGTGCAATACTCCTATGGTGTTATAAAAAAAACAAGCAAACAAAAAAAATGCCAATACAGACTTCCACTAGCCCAGGAGCTTACAATTTAGCCAGGTAAGAAGACATGTGGGAATAACTGTAAAAAACAGTGGCTGGTTCAACAAAGCAAACCATTAAAACAGTTAATGGACAATAACTAAGTGCTACACTGTAGAAGCCTGTGTAACAAATCTCCTTCATACTAAAGAGAACAAACCAAAATACAGAAGATTTTCAAGAGAATCCTAAGTAATAAATCTTATATTGTAAGGGGTAGCTATGAAGTTGTTATTATTTAAAAATGCTAAATTAAATCTATTAGCTGTGAAAAGATAAATACCCAAACTTCTCACAGAAGAGGAATTTTTAGTCTTTCTGTTAAGTATTTAAGAAGGCATTATTTGCTTTTCTTTACATTAGCTATTCATATATTATTTCTATAAACTCAAATAAATATTTTCTTAAATATTCAAGACAAAGCCTAGCTTAGGTTTCTAATCTCCTGCTGAAGTCTATCTGGTGTCCTTTCTCAACATTCTTCATGTACAATGTCATATTAAACTAAATCTGGACAAACGTTCAGGATGGAACATTTGAATAATAACCTTCTTATGTTTTGATAAGTGCTCATTCACATACCATGAGACAAAGCACAACAGGCTGGAAAATAAATGAATTCTGACACATCAAAAGCATTTTCCTTTCCCTCTGATATTTTATCTGTTTGTGGTCTGGAGTTTGAAATACTGGAGAATGTTATCATGAATTCCAAATATAATTATGTGTTTCTAGAAAAGAGACATCATTATTTGATAGCCTAAGTGGCTCCGGTATGATATCCCATGTCATTCTCCCACTTTGTTCTCCTAAGCTATCCTAATTGAACACTTGGAAGCAAGCTTGGGCCCTGTCCACATAGGCAACGTCAGAAATGGCATTAAAGCTGTGCTAGAACGTCCTACTAAAAGATTACTTCTACAGGATAATTCAATCAGAAGCCAGACTTCAAGGTGGAAGACAAGTTCTAATCTCATACTCTTCTTCCGTAAAGAAAATGACATCACCCCAAAACACAAGGGCTTTGTCTTTCATAAGGCACACACACACACACACACACACACACACACACACACACACACGGCTTACATTCTAATCTTGTGGATTTCACTCCAAATGGTAAATAGGCCCTGTCAGGTTAATACCAATTCACCCTTTCAACAACAAGATTAATACACGCACACTGGGCAATTTGACATATATATAGATATCCCTGGGCACTGATTTTGTTTAAACAGCTATTCTGCTCGGCTACATACTGGCCTCCTCAACAGGGCTGTGGAATTTTTATATCGACTCACACGCATTCTAGCTTCCATGGGGGTGCAAACAGCTGGAAAACAGGTGCCTGGGAAAGTGGCCATCTGCTGAGGCCTGTCGGCAGCATACAAATGCTCCCTCCTTGAGCAAAAGGCTCAGGAAGAACAAAAGGAGTAACTCCTCAGTATTTGTTCCTACCTCCTGGAACAGAAAGCTCCCCTCCTTGGGGAACGGCCAGTGGCAGGGCTCCCCACCAAGGCCAGTCTAAGGGGAGTTCAAAACAGGCCCTCTCTGAGCATGACAGTCCTCGTACTTCTCTCTCCGCCACAGTGCATGAGGACCCTCGACTGACAGCAGTCAGGACATGGGCTTTTCCCTGTCTCTATCTTCTAGCTTTCATCTCAAGGGGCCCAAGTTGTGACAGTGGGTGTCAGTTCTGAGTCCAAGGTTGGATCCTGCCTGACTACACCATGTATCAGCCCTGGCGGGGCCCAGGGTTCAAGGATGCAAGTTCAAATCCAACCAGCCTGGAGAAAAAAGTGAGGCCATACAGGAAGTGAGGTCATGCTTTATTTAGTTCCAAGAAAGTATGTGGCAGAGAAGCAAAATCTGCCTCTGTGCTCCCCCGTCTGCTTCTCCTCTTCTCTTGCTTCTCTCTAACCAGTCACATTGTTCAATGCAATTACTAGAAAGTTTCAAGCGACAGTGGCTCAGTGCTACCCAGTCAGAAGGCAACGCCATAGCAGGAGGTGGTAGTGCACCCCATACTCCAAGATTCGGGGGCTGAGACAAATGAGTGGCCGTAAGTTCCAGGCCAGCCTGGGCTATGTGCTTAGTGAGTTCAGGACCAGTCTGGACTACAGAGCAAGACCTTGTCTCAAAAAAAAAAAAAAGGAATGACATTATAGATCACATCAGTAGCCAGAAAGGCCCTTAGAGAGGGTCAAGACGTGCTGGATCACAGGGTACCAAGTGTCATGGCCGAAGGCAGAGTCGGGTTATTATCAGGAGCTGTCCAGAACAGCTCGGGTAAGGTAGTTAGTACGTGCAGAGGTACAGTCACCCTCTATCAAGATGTTCACATATGATTCCTCTTTTGGACAGATTTGTCCTTTTTGCCCTTACATTGGGAAGCAGGCAGGAATGGCAAACCTCCAAGAGGAACTTCCATTTTCTGGTCAGACAACTAAGAAGAGAGACTCCTGTAGTCCCAAAGTGTGACAAGAATAACTCTTTATTTATTTACTCATTCTTTTTCTTCATCTCTCCCAGCCCTGACCTAAGACCAGTCCAAGTTTTTGTGCTGCAGTGACATTACTGCACAGACACCTAACGCCCATCCCTCTGGCCACTGGGAAAGAGTTTCCATAGTCCAAAGAACAGTAGCAATTCTTGTATGTTTTCTCTTTCTTCCCACCACTATGAATGGGAAGACAGCTCCAGTGGTATAGAAACACAAGAGATCGAGATGGATGGGTTAACTCCAAGAGAAGCTCATCTTTCCTGGTCAAAGGCTGAAACCAACGCAACAAAACATGTCAAGGATGTTGAGAGCCAGTCAAACCCCAGACGGACCCCTGCACAGCACACCCTTACACCCTTTAACTACAGATATCAGGAATGACCCAATGGCCAGGAAAGCACAATGCACGCTGAGGCTCGAGGTGCGCACCAAGAGGCCTACTGGACCCCAATCACAGACGTTTCCCTTCTGTGTATGCAGCGTTTTGTTACTTTCTTTGGGTTATGTAGATCTTGTTCTCAAGAAACAAGTTCCCACTTTTTCTGCCTTCCTCAGAACACTGACTCAGAAGTAACTAAACCACCCCAAATTACAATTCCCATGACCTCAAATAAATTTCTTTCACTTTTGTAGTCTCTAGGTTTGAATTGATGGAAAGATGAAAGACATAATTTTACAAATGCAAGGAGCTCAGGTAAATTCCAGACAAGACTGACTCAAAAATAAATAAATCTCAACGTATCTTGATTAAACTGATTTAAAAATATAAGGAAACAGTTTGACAGCATCCACGGAAAAAGAACACAGTGCATTTATGAAACAAAAACTGCAGATTTCTCCCAGAAATAATGGAGACAAGAAAGCAGTGAAATAACATCTTAAAAGTGCTAAGACCTGGCAACACATTATTCCAGCAAAAATATCCGTCAAAAACAAAAGAAAATGAAGATGCTCCAGTCTGAATGTCTCCTCTAAAGCTCATGTTGAAATTTAATTTCTATTTTGGCAGTATAAAAAGAGAAAATATCTGGGCTACATAGTGAGCTCAAGATCAGCCTGGAATACGATGCAGCTACAGTATAAAGGGTCTTGCCAGATGCTGGCACCACTTTCTCTACCTAAATAAATAAGGCTGGGGGCATAGCTTAGCCATAAAAGCACTTGTCTGGCAAGCACAAGGCTGTGGGTTCGATTCCCCAGCAGATTCACAGATTTTATGAGAAAGCTGGTGTACTGTTTTAGTGTGATACCAATCCAATGATTGATGTCCATTTTTTTGTTACACTTTCTTCTTAGATGTTTCCTTTCCTTCGTATTCTTTGGTTCTCTCTCTCTCTCTCTCTCTCTCTCTCTCTCTCTCTCTCTCTCTCTCTCTCTCTGTGAGAATCCTTCAAGTATTTTCTGCAATGCTGGGCTAGTGGTCACAAATTTCTTTAAGGATTCTTGGTCATGAAAAACTTTTTAATTCCCCTTCAGTTTCCAGGGATGATTGGCTGGATACAACAACCTGGGTTAACACTTGCTGTCTATTGTGGTTTGGATCTGGAATGTACCCCAAAAGTCTCAAGTATTTAAATATTATAGATTGTCTATGGAACTGTGTGCTGTTTGAAAATTGGGGCCTAGGCTGGAGGGGTGGATTACAGACATGTAAGTTAGGATTAAAGGCATGTAGTGGCCACACCTTCCACACCTGGATCCAGGAGGGGATGATCAGTGGGCAGAGACCTGGAAGGACATATAAGCTGCTTCGTGCCTTCCTTGGATTGCTAGTGTCAACTAGTCTCAATTTGCCTTCCTGTTTGTGATGACATGAGAAGCTGCCTCCACCTTTGTCTCTGCCGTGTACTTCGACTGCTGCCAGCCAACCCTGAATGGACTGTGACCTTCTGAAACTGTGAGCTAAAATAAACATTTCCTTTCCTAAATTTGTGGACATTGGGTATTAAGTCACAGCCAACAGAAAAGTAACTAAGACACTGTCTTTTAAAGCTTGAAAAATTTTGCCTCAGGCTATCCTGGCCTTTAACATTTGCATTCAGAAATCTGCAGTAATTAAAATGGGCTTGCCCTGGTAGAATAATGTCGGTTTTTTCTCTTGCTGCTTTTAATATTTTCTCTTTATGTTGTATTTCTGAGGTTTTGATAATGATGTATCTTGGCACATCTCATTGCTAGTTGCGGCTAGTGTTCTATAAGCTTCTTGTACCTGAAATATAATTTCTTTTTCTAGATTTGAAAATTTTTTCTTGCATGATTTCAGTGAATAAATTCTTTATCCCTTCAGGGCTGTCTTCTGTTCTTTCTCCCACACCCATAATTCTGGAGTTGATTCTCTCTGAGTCACCCATCAGCTGTTGCATCCACTACTTTGTTCATTTTAAATTTTGGAGTCATGCTTAATTATATTTATTTCCTCAGCCTTGTCTTCAAGATCTGAAATTCTGTCCTCACGGTGTTTGAGTTGACTTCCTCTGATTTCAAATGCACTTTTCATGTCCTGAATTTCAGCTAGATTTCTTTTCAAAATTTCCATTTCTCTATCAAAATGTTTCTTTATATCTTGCATTTCCTTATTTACCTCAGCCAACATTTTATTTGTGGCTTCTATATGTCCACTTAGCTTTGCATCCATTAGGACCACTATTTGTTTAGTAAGTTTCTCTTTAAGCCTGCTGATCATTACTTGTATTTCTTTAAGAACATCGTATTAGAACTGCTGTTGTTGTTGTTGCTGTTGCTGTTTTTGAGACAGGGTCTTGCTCTTTAGCCCCGGCTGGTCCTGAACTCACAATGGAGCCCAGGCTGGCCTTGGACTCATGGCAATCCTCCTGATTCAGCCTCCTGAATACTGGAATTACAGGCGAAAAAACACTCTTAATAGATAAAAAGATTAATGATTTTTTTTTTGAGACAGGGTCTTGTTCTGCAGCCAGACTGGTCCTGAGCTCACTATGTAGTTCAGGCTAGCCTCAAGCTCACAGCAATCGTCTGGCCTCAGTCTCCCAACGGCTGGGATTACAGGCATGCACCACCATGCCTAGCTTTATGTGGTGCTGGGGAATCGAACTCAAGGCTTTGTGCTTGCTAGGCAAGTGCTTTAACTGCTATGCCTTTCCTCCAGCCCTCCAGGCTCTTTCACACAGCCAAATGAAAAGTGGCATGTTAGTGGAAGCTCTGGCAGAGAGGTGCTTGGTGAGGAGAGTGCAGAGCATTTAAAAAGGCAAAATGCCCACGTCCAGACCTTTGCAGAGGTCTGAGAACCACTTTTGCAGAAAATTAAGAACTCTACAGACATAGTATCTGAGACAAGATCAAAGAAAAAAATTGATGGATACAGTTTTATGAGAAATTTGTGTTTTGTGCGACAAAGAAATTCAAATTTAAATACAAACAACACCATGTTAAAGAATCTCAACAAAGATGTAGTAAGATACAAACAAAAAGAACTTTTGGCAAATATCCCAATAAAGGGCTCTGCTGGACCAGAGGCATCAAGATAGGGCCACTGCAGCTGATTCTAGGGCTCAGAAACTGAGCTAAAGAGTGCTGATTTGAGTGGTGAAGTGAGTCAGATGCAGAAGATTAAGTATGTTAAATATCACATGGTTCCTCTGATTTGAGAAACCCAGAACACAGGCATTCTATAGAACCAAATGGGTGTGATAGTGGGCATTAGGGGGGATGGAGAGGGTGTGGGAGAAACAAAAATGAGAAGAGACTGTAAAGTTGATGTGATATATATGTGCACAAAATACTCAATTTCATTATAAACATTATGTATTACATATAGAGTAATAAAAATGGTGTAATAAAAAAGAATTAATAGCACCAAGGAAGAAGTAATTGTAACATGTAGGGTGATGTCCTTAACATAAAAAGATCTGTTTACTCAAAGAAAAGCCAACACCACCAGAAAAGTAAGCGAACAAGACCAAAGAAGGAACACAAAGCCAGCAATGGTGGCACATGCCTATAATTCACACACTCTGGGAGGCTGAGACAGGAGAATCACAAAGCCCAAACTCAGCCTGGGCAACACAGCATCTTGGCTAGACCTTGTCTCAAAATAAATAAAAAGGGCATCCTTGTCATGTTCCTGAATTTAGTGTATATGCTTTCAGTCTTTCTCCATTTAAAATTACATTGGCTGAGGGGTCGTTATAAATAGTGTGAATCATGTTGAGGTAGGGTCCCCTTATTCCTTTTTTGTTCAGTCTTTATCATAAATGGGTATTGAATTTTGTCAAATACTTTTTCTACATCTATTGAGATATGATTTTTATCTTTGCATCTGTTAGTGCTGTACATTTATTGATCTGCATATGTTGAACCATCCCTGCATATCTGAGATGACGCCCACTTAGCCACAGTGTATAATCTTTATGATCTGCTGCATTCTGTTGGCAAGGATATTACTTTTGCATCTATATTCATTAGAGATATTGGCCTGTAGTTTTCTTTTTTGTTGGGTATTTGTCAAGTTTTGGAATTAGTTATGCTCGCTTCAAGAAATGATTTGGGCAATTATCCTTCCTTTTCAATTTGTTGAAAAAGTTTGGTGAGCACTGGTACTAAATTTTCCCTAAATTTTTTATAGAGTTCTGGGGAATCCATCAGAAATTGAGCTCTTCTTGGTTGGAAGTGTTTTTATTACTTCCTCAATTTCACAGAGGAATACTGGTCTATTCAGATGTTTAATTTTTCATTCAGGTATGGTGGCTGAAATATGCTTAGAAATTTATCCATTTCTTTTAGGTTTTTAAATTTATTGGAGCATAAGTTTTCAAAGTAACTTATTATCCTTTGGATTTCCTTGTTAGCTGTTGTAATTTCACCTTTTTTACTCATGATTGTATTGAGGTGAGTTTCCTCTTTCCTTTTTTGTGAGTTTAGCAAGGATTTTATCAATCTTGTTTATCCTTTCAAAAAACAACTGTTTCTTTTTTTGTATTTTTTGTTTCTATTTCATTAATTTCTGCTCTGATCTTTGTAATTTCTTTCCTTCTGTTAGATTTGGAGTTGGCTTGTTCTTATTCTTCTAGGGCCTTGAGTTGTGAAGTTAATTATTTGGGCTTGCTCAATTTTCTTTATGTGTGCATTTATGGAAATGAATCAATTTTCCTTGTTAACGCTGCCTTTATTGTGTCCCACAGGTTGTGTTTTGTTGTGCTGTGCTGACATTGTCATTTCTGTGAGCATTTTTATTTCTTCCTTGATTTCTTCTGTAATCCAATGTTTATTTCACTCTCCATTTGAGTTGTAGCTTCTGTTTGTGTAGTAGATTTCTAATTTTATTCTGCTATGATCTAACAGAGTACATGGGATTATATCAATTTTCTTGTATATATTTGTTTTATGGCCTAGGACGTGGTCTATTTTGGAGAATGTTCCATGGGTGGCTGAAAAAAAAATGTGTATTCTGGTTTTGTTGGATTAAGAATTCTGAATGTCTGTCAGATCCATTTCTCCTATGATATAGTTCGGATATGCCTTTGTTAGATTTGTGTCTAACTGACCTGTCTTCTTGGGAGAGAGGGGTATTAAAATTCCTCACTATTGTAGCAGTGAAGTTTATGGGTTTTTTTTGTTTTTGTTTTTCCGTTTTTTGTGGGGGGTTTTTTTGGAAGTCTAGTAGCTTTTGTTTTATGTAGTTATTGTTTGGGGCATATTTATAATTGTCAGTTCATTTTGCTAGATTGTTCCATTTACAAAAATGAAGTAATCTTGTCTTTTGTAACCAATTTTGGCTTAAAGTCCACTTTGTCAGCAAAGAACATCACTACCTGTTATGGTTAGGATCTGGAGTGTCCCCCAAAAATCACATGTATTTAAATAGAACCATGTGATGTTGGTGGATTGGGGTCTGGTCTGCAGGGGTGGATTGCAGTTAAGTTAGGATTCATGGTGCACAGTGGCCACACCTGGATGCAGGAGGGACTGGTTACTGGGCGGAGACCTGAAAGGATACATAAGCTGCACCTGCCTTCCTGGAGGACGGGAACTAGTCTCCACTAGTCTCAGCTTGGCGTCCTGTTTGTCCGGGGAAGCTGCCTCCACCTCTCTCTCTGCCATGTACTTCGATTGTTGCCGGCCACCCCTGAATGGACTGTGACCTTTGAGACTGAGAGCTAAAATAAACCTTTCCTGTCCTAAGTTTGTGGGTGTCGGGTATTGAGTCGCAGCAACAAAAAAGTAACTAAGACAGAAATTGGTACCAGAGGAGTGGGGTCGTTGCTGTACTTTACCTGAAGATGTGGCTCAGAAGTCTTTGGAACCGGTTTGCAGAAGGAATTTGGAAAAGTTTGGGGATGCAAGCTGGAGAAGCCTTTGAGTGCTCTGAGCCAAATTTAATGGAAGATTCTGGTTGGAACTCAGAAGACCAGAATGTTGATAAAAGTGTGGACTGGAAAGGACAGGCTCAAGAAATTTCAGATGGGAAGGAGGACTCTATTGGCAAGTGGCCTAAAAACCATGTGTGCTACACTCTGGCAAGAACTTTGCCGGCATTTTGCCCTTGTCCAGAGACTTTGCTTGAAACTAAAATTAGGGTCAGTGGACTGCTTACTCTGGTGGAGGAAATCTCAAGACAGACTGATATTCAAACTGTTACATGGCTACTGTTTGCAGCTTTTAGCCAGCTTTATAGTGAAAGACAGGAGACAATGGCAGAGAGAACAGATGTAAAAAGCTCGCAGTCTGGAGTGAAAAAGCATGTGGTTGCTCAAGAGACTAACATTAAACAAAAGCCAAGAAGTTGGAAGCAGGACTGTAAAAAAGAGGCCTTCACAGTGACTCAGGAATCAGCAAGATTCCACCCTTCACCAATCAAAGGGTGCAAAGGCAAAAGATCTTGTCCTGTGAAGAGTTCCCCAGAACTCCCCATAGGGCCAAAGAGGTAAGTGTTTGCTGGAGTTCAGCTTCCTAGAGTTCAGCAATCCAGGCACTCAGAAGCTACTGCAACTGTGGCACAAAGGAGCGAGATTATTGCTCAAGCCAATGGCAGATATTGGAGACGTCGACGCGGTCCCAGCTTTACAAGCTTGCAGAGCCCAAGAATTGTGGGTTCATGGAGGCTTCCATCCAGGGCTCAGAGGAAGGTCTTGGAGCTCAAGCACTGTGCCCCTGGGAGGGCAGTGTGTGAAGTTGTGAAGAAGAAGCCTGGGGTCCAGTGGAGAGCCCAAAAATTTGGAGAAGCCAGGAGCATGGATTGTCAGCTGAGAAACGCAGCAGGCCATGAGTGGATCCAGCCCAAAGGAGAGAAGATAGAGGTTGCAGTCAGCAGCAATGCCACAGGGGTGGGACCACCCAAGCCCCTTGGAGTTCATGCCTCACCAGCATTTACCCCAATTGCTGGACATGGAGCTACAGGATTTAACACTTGCCCTGGTGGGTTTAGGAATTGTACCGGTCCTATTGCCTTTTATTACCTTATCCATACCTTTTGGAATGGAAATGTTTACCTTGTGCCATTTTATGTTGGAAGTGCTTAACTGTTTGGTTTGAACAGGAGCTCACAGCTAAAAGTTTGTCTTACATCCCAGAGGAGACTATGGACTTCGAGTTTTAGTAGTGCTGAAACTGTTAAGACTCTGGTGACTCTTAGAGAAGGACTAACTACATTTTGCATGGAGAGAAGGACATGAGTCTTTTGGGGGCCAGGGGTGGAATGTTGTGAATAGGATCTGGAGTGTCCCCCAAAAATCACATGTATTTAAATAGAACCATGTGATGTTGGTGGATTGGGGTCTGGTCTGCAGGGGTGGATTGCAGTTAAGTTAGGATTAATGGTGCATAGTGGCCACACCTGGATGCAGGAGGGACTGGTTACTGGGCGGAGACCTGAAAGGATACATAAGCTGCACCTGCCTTCCTGGAGGACTGGGACTAGTCTCAACTAGCCTCAGCTTGGCTTCCCGTTTGTCCGGGGAAGCTGCCTCCACCTCTCTCTCTGCCATGTACTTCAACTGTTGCCAGCCACCCCTGAATGGACTGTGACCTTTGAGACTGTGAGCTAAAATAAACCTTTCCTGTCCTAAGTTTGTGGGTGTCGGGTATTGAGTCACAGCAACAAAAAAGTAACTAAGACAACTCAGTAACTAAAGTAACTAAGTAATCTTGTCTTTTGTAACCAATTTTGGCTTGAAGTCCACTTTGTAAGCAAAGAACATCACTACCCTTGCTTTTTTCCCCCCCCCCCAGTTGAGTGGAATTTAGAACTCCATCCTTTCGAGTCTGTATTTATCTTCATGCTTGAAACGTGTCTCTTGCAAACAACATATGGTTGAATTGTATTTTTCACTCCAGTTAGCCAATCTATGTCTTTTGATTGGTGAGTAGGGGCCAGTAGCATTTAGGGTTATAATTAATGTGTCTTAGGTCCTGCCCTTTTGTAACACTGCAAACATTCAACTTTGTTTCTAGATGTTCTATTAAAAATAAACCTGCCACAGTGTTTTGCTGTAGTTGTTGTTTCCATATCCAGGAGACCTTTGAGAATTCTTTGTAGTGATGGTTTAGTTGTCATAAATTTCTTCAAGGTTTGTCGTGGAAATTATCTTGTTGTTGATTTTGAATATTTTTGCTGGGTACCAGAGTCTTGGTTCACAGTTACTCCTTTAGGGCTGTAAGGAATTCACTCCAGGTGCTTCTGGCTCTTAGGATTTGTGTAGAGAAGTCTGCTGTTATCCTGATAGGTTTGTCTTGATATGTCACTTGCTTCTTTTATAGCTTTCAGAATTCTCTTTGTATTTCAGTGAGTTTTATTATGTCTAGGCAGGCTTCTGTTTTGGTTATAGCTAGCAGGTGTATGGTATGCCTCCATCACCTGCATATCTATTTTGGTTTCTGTGTATGGGAAGTTTTCTCATATGACTTCAGCAAACAGATTTCTTAGCCCTTTAGTATGAATTTCCATTTTTTTGTTGTTGTATTCCTGCCACTCTCAGATTTTCTTGGAGTCTTCTATAATCTGTACATTCCACTTCCTTGTTGACATTGAATTATTTCATGGTTAATAGTCTGGGTCATTATTACATTCTTGTCCCCCAAGTCTGAAACCCTATTTTCCTTATGTTGTTCTGTTCCCTAGACTTTCCATGGAGGTCCTTATCTCTCTTATCCTTTCATATTTTTGGAATTCTTTAGTGAACTTGTCATTCATTTCCTGTATTGACTTCTGTAATTTTGCTTGTTTTGCATTTGTTTGAGTTCTTTGGT
>PVKB01002871.1:170583-243342 GCA_004027205.1 Ctenodactylus gundi
GGGGGGGAGTTTTGCAGAATCTTGCCCTATGTTTTCTCATCTTGCTATTGAGTACGCCTTTGGCTTGTTGGCTTGCCATGGTTACTCTTTGAGCAATTTCTATTGTTTGATCGTGAAGAGTGTTGTTCTATGGCTGTGTTTTATGCTGTGTCTCTGAGGTGGTGTTCTTTAAAGGACAACTAGTTCATTCACTAGTTCATGTCCTACTTTGGAAACCTGGGTAGAAGCTTTCATGACCTCACAACTCTTGCATTCTGAATGTGTGTTAAGCCAGCAGCACATGAATGATGGCCAAGGTAAGCCACTGGATTGAGCAGCAGTCTGACCCTCTCGGACCAGTGTGGCCACAATGGCCTTGAGTTCTTAGATGGCTTAACTACTTGGAGTTTTACCTTCCTAGATTTCCCTGCAGGATGCCCTAGGGGACTCTTCAAAGCAAAGTTCTTTGCCTTTTCATCCTTGACTTAGAAAGGATAAGGTCCTGCTGATTCCTGAGATGCCCTCAAGGCATCTTTATTATAGTCCTGACTCAAAGTACCTGGCTTCTTTTTAATGCTCATCTCTTTAACACCCCTGTGCTCTTTTGTTCCTACCTTGGAATCACACTCTTTCTGGCAACACTGCAAACTTTGCACAATTATTTCCTCCATCAT
Source organism: Ctenodactylus gundi (assembly GCA_004027205.1). NCBI lineage: Eukaryota > Metazoa > Chordata > Mammalia > Rodentia > Ctenodactylidae > Ctenodactylus > Ctenodactylus gundi. Next base: position 171,237 of record PVKB01002871.1, read on the forward strand.
TTTTTCCTTCTTTTCACTGTAAACTTGGCTAAAAGCTACAAAAAGCACCAATGTGACAGCCTGAACCCTGGGGCTGCCATAAAATTTCCTTTGCCTAATTAAGGAGTCAACCATCCTTAATTTCAATTTTAGGTAAAGTCTTGAGACACAGGCAAATTGCCAACACACTTTCTGCCTGGGCATAGCACCCATGGTTTCTAGTCCTATTGCCCAAAAAAATAAAAATAAAAATAAAAATAAATTTTAAAAATCTACCTTTCCATCTCAAACTTCTTGGCCTGGCATTTACAATCTACATTTCTATCAGCATTCTGGTCTTCTGAGCTCAGCTTGAAGCACTCCAAGATTTCTCTAGCTGACATCTTCACACACTTCCAAATTCCTCCTACAAACCAGTTCCAAAGGTTTTTAAACCACATTGCTGGGTAAAGTCAGAGCAGCAACTCCACTTCTCTGGCACCAATTTCTGTCTTTGTTATTTACTCATTGCTGGGGAAAGAATACCTGACATTCACAAATTAAATGAGAGAAAATTTATTTTAGCCTACAGTTTCAGAAAAACTCAGTCCATTCATAGGTGCCGGCAATGGTGGAGGTGAGCCAGAGGAAAGCTGTCACAGCATGGCAGACAGGATGCCAAGTGAGCAAGCCAGATCCAAACCATAACAGCCTTGTTTGAAGAGGATTCTGTCATTAGCAACCAACCAAAAAAAGGCATTCATTAAGACAAGACTGTGTTTGCAGCATTTTGAGAGGGATCCTAACCATCAGGGTAACCCTAAAATCAGTCCTAATACAATCAGCAAGTAAAAAAAAAACCAACATGCCTGGGTAGAATCATCAAAACAGGCTCACTACTGTCTCCTCCCACTCCTTCTCATTTTACAGACATGAATTTCCCTTCTTCAGATGAAAATTCCTCTTTTTGTCCCCTTGTCAGTCAAAGATGGTCCTTAGGTCACTGTAATTCCAAATACAGCCTCAATTCCAAAAGAAAAGTGTATATTTGGAACATGCCCATACTTTAAAAGCACATATTCTTTATTTAAAATTCAAACTTGAATGAACATCCTGTATTTCATCTGACAATCCAGCCAGATTAAGCAATAGTCCAACACACGTGGCAGGTGCCTTCCCCCCAGAGCAAGGGATTCACAAGATAGTAAGAAGAAAACAGCAAGGGCCTTCCACAGATGCATACAAACGTGCACACACACACCCATACAGGGGCCTGAGCTGCATCTCCAACCCATCTTTTATTTTGATTTTGAGATAGAATCTCACCAAGTTGCTAAAGTTGCCCTGGCTGGGCTGAAACTTGCAACCCTCCTGCCCCAGCCTCCCACAGTGCATGGCACATCATATTCATTATAGGCATGTCTTAGTCATTTATTTATTGCTGAGACAGAATACCCAATATCACAACACAAGGGAGGAGGGTTTATTTTAGTTCACAGCTTCAGAAGGTCTTGGTCCATTCACGGGAGGCTGGCAATGGTAGTACATGGCACAGACCTAGGTGGACTGGAGGCTAAGAGACAGTGAGGATGGGTGGAACTGGCAAACATCTCCCCAGAGGTCATGTCCCGGGGGTCCACCTCTTCCAACCAGGCCTCATTTTTTTTTAAGACAGGGTCTCACTCCATAGTCCACGCTGATCCTGAAGTCACTATGTAGCCCAGGGCGGCCTTGAACTCAAGGCAATCCTTCTACCTCAGCCTTCTGAGTACCAAAACTACAATTACATGCCACGCCCAACTTATGTGGTGTTGGAGAACCGAACCCAGGGCCTTGGAATTGACAGGCAAGTGCTTTAACACAGCACATGGATCCCATAAGTATGCCACAATATTCAAATGCATGAGACTTTTAGGGGATGCTCCAGATCCAAACCACACCAAGGTCTTGCCACCAAGGCCCAGCATCTACCCTATTTTATATTCCCTGGAAGAGGCTCACTAAGTCCAGCCCATGCTCTACCAGAGGAGAATTAAGCAACAGCACTTTGGTTTGTTTTGGTTTTTCATATTTTTTTATTTATATATTACATCCCTTTCCTCTTTCCATCCTCTCGCCACTCCCCACTTTCCCTTTCAACAAAGTCTAGCTTCTTTCTTCCATATCTCTTACACTTTTTATGGATTTTCCTCATAGTTCATTTCACTGTGATGGTCGCAAGGTGCATCCATTTTCCTACAAATGACTCAAATTTGTCGTTCTTTATGGAAGAGCAGTACTCCACTATCTCTATATATCACATCTTTATCCACTCCTCAGCACTGGTATTTTAAACGGAGATATAATAAAGAATTTGTGAATCTCTTAATCCACAATGATTCCCTTTCTCCCCCTCCATCTGGTATTCAGGACACATTCACACATCCCGTGCCTGGCAAACACAGAGTATGTGGCCAATCCACATACAGCAATGCCCTGTGGACCTGTGACAAGCAGCCAGTGGCCTTGTTTGTCCCCCAGGTATCCGGGCAGAGATCTACACGCTCCGTGGGACAGCACCCACACAGTGTCTTCTCTGTGCAAAGCACTTCTCGAACTTCTCTTCTGGTCTCCAGCTTGGCCTGAGAAGGAAGTACTGCCCGGCCTCCCAGGGAAGGGGAAGCAGGGCCCAGAGCGCAGCAACCAGCATCTCCAAAGAAATCTCTCCACCAAGCCTTCTTCTCTTTGCTCCTCTCCTCCCTGGCTACTGTCTAAGGAGGTATCAGAGCCAAGAAGCTTTGAAAATGTGCAAATGCAAAACTGCCAAGCACAGGATTCAGCCCAGTGGTCGAGCACTTGGACCTGGGTTTGATTCCCAGCACTACAAGGTAAAAAAAAAGAGAGAGAGAGAGCTGGTGCTCCCATTGCCAGTGCAGCAATGTGGACCATGTCATACCCCCGCAGCCTGGCGCTGGCGTCAGGTACTATGTCAGTGGTTACGGAAGGCCCCTGGAGGGCCCACATTTCCCTGGACAAACTCAGGACCTGCTGTATGGCTACTTCGCCATGGCAGCTGGACTGGAGAGGCATGATGAATTGCAGAGATGTCTGGCCCAAGCAAACACTGCTGGAGGATGTAGGTCTTTTAACCTGGAGACCTGTGGCTTGTTTCAAAGCTGGATCACCTCATCAGCTTCGATGGTGCCTGGAGTGGAACTGTGCACCCCCGGAGCTACAGGTGGCCCTGACGACCATGGGATTTGGGTGGAATTCCCAAACTGTGAATTCAATTGCAAAATGATACAGCACCAAGGGGAAGATGACTTTTGATGACTACATCGCCTTCTGCGTCATGCTGAGGTCTCTCACAGAGGATTTCAAAGGCATGACTCTCGTCAGCAAGGCGTTGTGAATTTCTCATATGACAATATCACTCAGTGTCAGGATAGTTGAAGGCAAGAAGCCATGCTGACATCACTGGACTTCGTGTTCACTTCTCTCTGCCTTCAGTGACGTGTAAACTTACACTGATACTTTCCCCAGTGGTTGTTGTAAAGGTTTAATACACACTTAAGTTTTGTTAGATTCTCTGTAATTTTGGTAATGTCTGTTACACCACTGAGAACTTCCTTCAGCCCTCGTCAGCTGTGCCATGTTTTTTTCTTGCTAAACCTCTCATATACTGAGTATGCAAAGTACTTAAGGTGCATTATGTACTTTTCATTAAGAGATACGAAAAACTTTTAATTATATTACAGCTGTTAGCTTTCCTCTCCTACAGGAGTGTGGGTGACAGTGTGTGGAATACTCATAGGTAAGCTGTATAGACCCACTGACACCCAAAACAAACATGGTCATCCACATCACCTTCGCCTTAGCAGGAATGTAACACAGGGTGGCCTTGTGAATGGGCAGAGCACGCTGAATCATTACTTCCTGCCTCTTAAAACATACTGATAATTTGGCAAAACACTGTCACCAAGCCTCTTTGTCATCATCCATCCATGCTTCTACTTACTACACTTAAAAATCTTGCACATAAGTTTAATTTTGTAAAAAATAATCTATAAAAGCTAAGGGAACATATGAAAATATTAACTGATTATTTTTGACCAGTAAGATCCTAAGTGACTTTCATTTCCTTTATGCATTTCAACATTTTCCACATTTTTCTACATCATGCTTCCATTTTAAAATCAGAAGATATGTTAATTCTTAAATTATTGATATATCCATTTTGATATGTCACATGTTCATCCTTTTAATCATACATGACAAAAGGACTAAAATGCATGTCCCAAAATGTTGGTTCAGCCACCACTGAGAATCAGTGATAATATGTATGACCAGTAGTGTAGAATATATACATATATATATACACACATACACATACATACATACATACATATATAGAGAGAGAGACATAGATGCATCAGATTTTTAAAAATTAAACCATGGGCTTTCAATAAGATCTGAATTCTGACGCTGCATTGTGTCTTACTGCAAGGATTGGTGCCTTTTAGATAAGTCTCAAGTTTCCCCATCTTTCAAAATGAGATGGTACCTCTTGGGGTAGTGTGTTGGTGTAACAAGCGCCAACCAAGTTTCTCAAATTCAAAACCGGACTGCACTGCTTTTTTCCTCTTTTGCAAGAATGCTAACAGTTAAGAAAATGAGCCCAGTCTATTTCCCCCTTGCCAGCAAAGGTAGTTCTTCTGTTAGTGCACGCTGTGAGAACAACATTCCCGTGAGCCATTACTTTGTCAACCAATAAAAATAAAAATTTTCTATGTGAAAAGAAGTCAGAATCATGCTCTCCTCATTCTTCCAGAGAAGTTTCATTTTTACCCCTTTCACAGCAGGCTCTAATAGGTCAGGCCTGTAACAGGCCAGGACTCTGGGAGGCTGAAGCACGAAGACTACTAGTTCCAACCCAACCTGAGTAATTTACAGTGGACGTAAAGACCACAAGAAATACACCAAGATGTCACACAATAGACAAGAGCATATCGCATGCTGGGCAAGGGGGATGGGCATTCGCCCATTGTGTAGGCAAGACTGTTCCTGGATTCAAGAAAATAGTAACATTACACACCCATACTATATGCAACAACAATTAATTTCAGATATATTAAGCCATTATTTTTTTTCAGGGGAAGATACTGGGGGTTGAACCCAGGGCCTTTGCCCTGAGCTACATCTGTGCCCTTTACATTTTTTCATTTTGAGACAAGGTCTCACTAAGTCACTAAATTGCCCAGGCTGGGCTCCAATTTGCAATCCTTCTGCCACAGTATCCCAGAATGCTGTGATTCCAATCATGTGGCACTGCACCTGGCTGAGCAATTAAATATGTTTAAGGAAATAATTTGGAAACTAGAGAAGTTTTAAGTGGAGATTTGACTGATTTTAAAATATGCAATAGGGAATGCCATCTCAGTTACTTTCTTGTTGCTGGGAAAGAACACCCAACAATCACAACTTAAGGGAGGAAAGAATTCCTTTTATCTCACAGCTGCAGAAGGCCTCAGTCTACCCACAGACAACCGCAATGGGGGAGCACGCAGCAGAGGCCTAGCCTGAGGGGAACTGTCTTTGGCATGGTAGATAGGAAGCCATGTGAGCAAGGCGGGGTGGAGCCGCCAGGCATCCTTCCGGGTTCAGTCCCAGTGACCTGTTCCTTCCAACCAGGCCCCAACTGCCAACAGCACAAGGCTGGGGCTTGTGTGTTCCACACACTCACAGGCATGATGCTTTGCAAGAACGTTCCAGATCCAAACCATAACAAATGCTCCAAGCCTGAAGTAGTAGTGGTGGAGGGGGGTTAACACACAAGAAAAGCTAACACTCTGAACACTTATTTTTAACTGACACACTTAGTAGTGACAAGGCTAGCGAGTGACTCATTGTCATTTGATGCTGTGTAACAGTGACTGACCTGAGGCTGCTTGTGTTGAAAAGCTCAACTCTTCTCTTGGGGCTCAGATGCCTAAAGGGTAACTGGAAGCAGGGCACAGGCTTGCCCCTCCGGCTCCATCTGCCCTGTCCAGCCTCCCAGTCATGTTCTCCTGCAAGCCACCATGGAATCCAGGAACACCAGGTCTGGGACAAGAGTTAAAACTATCTCCACGACTGGGAACAGCAGCTTTCTCACCTGCCTGACAGATAATGATCAGGCAGACACCGCTGACCAGGACGGCCAGCTATGCAATGCCCAACCCCAGGGCTGTTGTCAGTCCCTCAGGCAGGAGCCCTCTGTCCTTGCTGTGACCATATGGAAAAATATATTACTGTCCAAGCTGGGTCCAGTGGTACAGGCCGGTAGTCCCAGCATTTTTAGAGGCTAAGATGGAGGGATCACAGTCAGAGCCCAACCTGGGCAGCTTAGCAACTTAGGGAGACCCCCATCTCAAAATAAAAATTAAAAACAGGCCAGGGTGGGCTACAGGAATATCAGAAAGACAGATATGAAGCTTTTCAACAAAAATGAGGCTACCTTGAGTCAATAATGCCCACTGACATGGACCAACCACAAAAAAACTGACTATAGTCAGGTGTCCCTCTTATGAAAGCCACAAAAATAATGGCATCAAAAGGTCCCAGAATGAGTGGCAGGGTAGTAAGAAGGGCAATGGTCAGCTAGGAAAGGGGTGAACTGCTGAAAAGGGGGTGGGCACAGACACTCATTGATTCCCCAAACCTCATGCCTCTAATATGTTACAGAATTTGGAATTCGTGTATATACAAATTTTAAAAATTAAAACAATATTCACAGATCTAGTGCAGCCTGATGGAGTATATAAAGGAAACTACCACTAGATGTCACCGTCCCCAAAGGTTTGAAGACAGTCTTCAGGGTGTCAATGAAAAAATTCCCAGAATCTTAATTTTGTCAGATTTTGGGTCCAAGGAAAAACCCAAGTTTAAAAAAAAAATAGACCTCAACTGTTCTTTGGACTGAATAAGGCCATAGGACACAAAATCCTACGGCTCAGCGAAAGCTGACATAAATAAGTCACAGCTGGGCCCGTAGCACAGGCCTACCTCCTACAGGCTGAGCTGAAAAGACCACAAATTTGAGCCCAGCCTGGGCAACGTAGCGACTCTCTCAAAATCTAAAATGTAAAAATGGGCTAGTTTAGTTTGAAGGCCCTGGCTCGATTTCTAGTACCACAAGAAAAAAAATATAAATTGGGCTGTTTCCTGTGGAGGCCTCTTTCTCCCTGCCTCCTCAGGAGGTCCTTCCTCTCTGTGTCCGTGTCTGACTCTACTCTTGTCAGAAGGACATCAGTCATTTGGGTCAGGCCCTCGGAAGTACTACTTTTTAACTCAATCTTGATTGAGTCCAGGGCCTTCATACTGGGTGGAGGCTGAACAATCATGAATTTGAGCTCAGCCAAAACAACAGAGGGACTTCCTAAGATGCTGGTCTTGAAGCAAACCTTTTTGAAAACGTCTAAGGATGTAGTCAAGGCGAAGACCCTGGGTTTAAATCCAAGTACTGGAGGAAAAAAAAATGGAATCAGAAATGATACAATTGTGCAACGTCATGATACTGACAGAATGCCACCGTAATGTATTGTTCACCATGAGCTACAGTTACAGCACAACCTAAACACACCTCTCAACTGTAGCTAACTGCTAACTCACCTCACGGAAGGTGTGAATTCATCAGCCAATGCTACCGTGTTCGCTGCGCACGGAGGATCACTGCCTTCCCTCGGGGGGCCCAAGGCAGCAGCCTTTGCTCTATTTTTTAACCATACCTCCTATGGAGTGTTGTGAAGGTTTCTGTTTATGGCACTGGAGACGGAACAATGGGCTTTCATATGGAGCTACATCCCTTGCCTTTATTTTGGTTTTGATTTTGAAACAGGGTCTCCTATGTCATTAAGTTGATCAGGCCAGGCTTGGACTTGAGATCCTCCCACTTCAGCCTCCCAGAATGCTGGATTATAGGCCTAAACCACCAAGCCAAGCTACAATGGTAAATTACGTTTTCATTATTTTTACAATACAAGTAATGCATCCTCACAGGGGAAAAGTAACACAGTACAAAAAATAATGTTCAAAATCATTCCAAACTCCATCCCCAAGTGACACTTCTATCCACCAAAATTTTTCTTCATGCCTATGCACACACGTCCTCAAAAAAGGAACTGTACAGCTTCGTAATCAGTGTCCTGGGCACTTAAGAGTCTCACCATTAAGTGATCCAGGCTGGGCTCACACTTATGATGATCCAGCCTCAGCCTCCCAGGGTGCTAGGGTGTCAGACCTGAGCCACCAGACCCAACTAAAATTTCAAATCATGGTGGAGGATAGAAACTGCACTCTCACTCTCAGCACCCAAACTCTTCATTCTACAACAAAACACAGGAAAGTAGGACTGTCCTAGAACCCCATGGGACACCAGGTAGCTCCATGGGACACTGGCCCCCGTGTCCTCTGACCCAGCTGCCCTGAAAGCTATATGCTCTACAAGTTGAAATTTAGGGCTATGGGCATAGCCAGCAGTTAAAGCACTTGACTAACAGCCCTGAAGCAAGAAGACTGCCTGCTGGAAAGTAGTATGGGTAATTCTGAGACTTAGTGAGACTTTGTCTCTAAAAAACGGGAAAAAAAAAATTACAAGGCTAGGAATGTAGCTCATTGCAAAGGTCCTGGGTTCAGTCTCTAGTGTCACAAAAATTAACTAATTAATTCATTTCAAAGTAGTTTGCCAGACCCAGTGGTACAAGCCTATAATCCCAGTACTCCAGGAGCCTGAGGCAGGAAGATGCCAATTTCAAGCTCAGCTGGGCAATTTAGCAACTTAAGGAGGCCTTGTCTCAAAAATCAAAATGGATAATGGGCTAGGGACTGAAGGAATAGCACAACAGTTAGAGTACTTACCGAGCAAGCCCAAGTCCCTGAGTTCGGTTCCCCAGCACCACATAAACTGGGTGGCCCATGCCTGTAATCCCCGCACAGGAGAGGCTGTGGCAGGAGGACTGCTATGAACTCAAGGTCAGCATGGGCTACATAGTGAATACCAGACCAACCTGAGCTACAGAGACAGACTCCATGTCAGGGAGGGAAAAAAAAAAGACTAGGGATATAGCTCAGGGCTATGTCCAGTGTCAAATAAATAATATAATAAAGTCACTAAAAGTTCTGCAGAATAGGAAGTCCTTTCAGAGCTCCCACTCACTATTCCGAGGCCCCAACCCACCCATGTCGGCAGGGCTGCCCAGAGGCTGAGGGACCAGGGAAGCCAGCCAGCTTATCACGATGCCTCGATGCCTCGAGCCAGCTCAGCCTCCAAGGCTGCATTCTAAGGCTCTCTGAACTGGGCCTGGTGATGCCGGCCAGTGATCCCTGCATTCTGTGAAGCTGAGGCAGGAAAATTACAAATTCAAGCTTGGTCTGGGCAACTGAGCAAGACTTTGTCTCTAAAAATAGGCTAGGGATGTAGTTCAGAGCAAGAAAGAAAAACAAAACTCTCTGCCACGTTCAATTTGCATTTTTACTGAAGATGAACCATAGAGGACAGGGACCCAGCGCTGCAGGCCTGTCATCTCAGCACTGTGGGAAGCTGAGGCAGGAGAATTCCAAGTTCAAGCCCAGCCTGGGCAACGTGGCAAAACACTCTCAAAATCAAAACTTAAAATTGAGCTGGGGATGTAGCTTAACTGCAAAAGCCCTGGTTTCCAACCCCGCTACCCCACCCTCCCCCCGCCTCCCCCAAAAAAAGCCATGGAGTACTGAGCCAGGAGTCCTGAGCAGTGAGGGCAACTGAGCAAAGCTCGCATGAAAGGGCCCCTGGGAGGCAGAGCTCCCACCTGCAAATTCCCATCCCACTTCTCTCCCCCATCTGGATCCCCGCCCGGCTTGCAAAGGCCTGAGCCAACAGCTTCAGCATGCTGGGAATCCTCTCCGAGTCAGAAGCCTCCGTCCCAATCACACCTAGAGTCACTAGATCTCAAGTCCGAACCAGCCCAGCATATGCTGGCTGTTGGTGGGAAAGAACACCTTCCCCGGAGTCCCTGGATGCACCTGCGTGCACAGCGCGCCAGGAGCTCCAGCTCCTCAACTCCGGAGTCCTGCTGCGCCCTGCCTCGAGGGACTGGCTTAGAAGAGACGCCATCCCACATCCAGGGCAAACCAAAACACTTTTCAACGACCAGAAGGAAAAAAAGAAATCCTGAGAGCTGCTCCCGGCAGGGATGTGTCTAAACTGAGCCCAAAGCGTCCTGTGACAGTAATTCCCCACTGTGCCAGCCGCGATGCCACAGCCACGCGCCACACCTGCCCTGAGCACGTGCAGGAAGCCAAGGCTTCCCCCAGATCCTCCACGCCGGGGCCCTCCTGCCCCGCGCACCCACTGGCCGGCAGCGTCAGACACCCGCGGCCAGTTCCCCTGAGAAATCCACTACTGAGTTTCAGCACACACCAATCCAGCTTCACAGACGCTGAGACGAGTCTCCGCGCCTTTCTCTCCTTCGTCTATGTCCTCCTCCTCTTTCCCACCCTGCCTAGTCACCCATCTCCTGTGCTACAACAGAACGGGCCGTGTGCGCAACTTTTTAAAGTTTCATATTGGTAAGCATTGGAAATTTAACCCACGGCCTGAGCTACACCGGAAGTTGAGCTATGCCGGAAGTATACTGAGCTATGCCAGAAGTACACAGCCCATGTTCTAATTCTGAGACAGCATCTTGTTAATTCACTAACTAGCTCAGGCTGGGCTCGACCTTGCAATTCGCCTGCCTCCGCCTCCCAGAATGCCGGAGGCCAGGCCTGCGCCCCGAGAGCACCCCAGGCAGAGCACCCCAGGCGTCTGTTAAGCTCTGACTCACCGCTGCCCGGCGCGCCGGCCCCGCTGCCCTGTTGGCCTGCGGCCTGGGTCCGGGCAGGCCTCAGCGGAGAGCAGGGTCGCCAAGGCTCAGGATGTCAGGCGGCGGCCCCACTGAGGACCACCTGTGGGGACCACGATGTGGTAAGCAGCTCGGAGGGGGTCACGGGTTGAAACGAGGCCACGCGGAGGCTCGGAGTACAGAGGCGTGAAGAGGGCGAGCGCCTGACCCTGGCAGGAAACATGGCGGCGGCGCCTTTTATAGCTGGGGCCTCAAGCTCCTCCCACTGCCTCTCTCCCATTGGCTTTTTCAGTAAGATCTCAGGTGATTGGTTTAGAGTCAAGCAGGACCCCGGCCTTCAGGTCTTTGCCTTTCCCGCTCCCCTTCTTTCTCTTTTCTGCCTGTCACAAGTCCAGGGTAAAACCCCGCGAAATGAAGAAATCTCCACTGTCGCATGAAAACGCGCCACCGTCAACCGTTAGGTGTCGCTCACAGTGGAAAGCAGCCATCCCACAGGGCCGGCCCCCTCAGCCACGAACCCAAGTAACTTCTGACAATAAAAAGACCTCAATTATAATGCAAACAGCTGAGACAGTAAAAACCTTGTTATGAGGAGATAGGAAAAGGCTACAGGAGCCAGGCGTGAAGACTGGCCAGGCGTGAGGACTGGCAGGGCACCAAAGGAAGATCCAAGGGAAGTCAGGACGCTGGAGCTGCCCGAGGTGTTCCCTGACGGTGGTCATTCTGGGAGCATCGGCCTTCTGGTGGGCAACAGGGGAAACAGGACCCATCGGAGGCTGGCAGTCTGTAGGGAATCACCCTCCACGAGCCGCCTCTGCCGTGGGGCCAGGTCACTGAGGCCCGCAGGTGATGACACTCAGACACATCAGGCTGATGCATGCTGTTTGAAATTTGAAATAATTGCCACCATTTAATTGAAAGAAGCTGAGCCTGGTGGTTCAGGCCTGTAATTCTAGCACTCTGGGAGGTTGAGGCAGGAGGACAGCAAATTCAAACCCAGCCTGTGCAATTTAACAACCTAGTGAGACCCTGAAATTTTTAAAAATGAGCTGGGGATGTAACTCAGTGGGTTCAAACCCCCATACCATGAAGAAAAAAAGAAAAAGGAATAGACTGAAAGAGGTTTTACCTTAAAAAAAAAAAAAACTTCCAAGATCATCACCTCTTGAATAAATAGCTTCCTGGCTTATGGTTTTTGTTTGAGACAGGGTCCCACTCTTTAGTTCAGGCTGGTCCTGAACTCACTGTGTAGCCCATACTGGCCTCGAACTCACACAATCCTCCTGCCTCAACCTCCTGAGTTCTGGGATTACACACATGCGCCGTCATACCTGGCTTATGTGTTCCTGGGGAATCAAACCCAGGGCCTTGTGCATGCTAGGGAAGCACTGTAACCACTGAACTAGGCCCCAGCCTCAAGGATGCTCCTTGGTAGCCACTCCATCTTTTGTGGAGCTGGCCACCGTAGGCCATTCATGTCAGCCATGGTTGCAGTTTAACGCAGACTCCAGAGGTTGGGATAAAGGTATTTAGACTGCTCATAAAAAGACCAGGTAGCCTCGTGCTTCTCTCCCCTGGGAAGGGATATAGGCCCTACGTTAGCCTCAGAGTCAGGCTAGCACTTGTAATAAGTATCCATGACATTACTAATGCTCCGAGGGACACAATCCTCCAAGTATCATCCAAGCTCAGAGCAGGGCGGGCTTCTGGCAAGTATCTCCTATTCCAAAAAGAAACCCAGGAAGGGGCTGTAAGAATAGCACAGCAGAGTGCTTACCTAGAAAACGCGAGGCCCAGGGTTCAATTCCCTGGCACCACATTAGCTGGGTGTGGGGGCACACACCTGCACTCAGGAGGCTGGGGCAGAAGGACTGCTGTGAGTTGGGGCCAGCCTGGGCTACATTGTGAGTTCAGAACCAGCTTGAACTCCAGAGAGAGACCCTGTGTCAAAAACAAAACAAAAAATACTAATTCAAGAAACCCACCTAAATCCAGAGCTAGCTTCAGCAGAACTAGAAGTAGAACCCAGGAGCTCTGGCTCCTGACTGAGCCGTTCCCACTACCCCAGCTGGTTTCATCACCTGGAAAGGAAACGAAGCAATGCTGTAGGCAATTGGAAGTTCTTACTCAATTAAGCCCAGAATTCTTTGAAGCAGAACCTTTTTCTCCTGAAACTCAAGCTATCCAGAATCCTCCCACACACTCTTCCTGGATACCTTAGGGACTCAGCCATGGTTGGATCCAAGTTAGGGGCCAAGTGACCAGTAATCAAACAGGGTGGGCTATCCTTCCGGAGGATGCCTGGAACCAGGTGCAGTGGGAAGGTCTGGGCCAGAGCTTCTGTGAATGCAGGGGGTGGGAAGACCCTCCACAGCCCGTCACAAACTGAAATGAAGACCAGAGAATCAGGAGGTTTTTTTAGTATTACTTGTTTGTTGCAGAACTAGGGATAAAGCCCAGAGGACTGAGCTACATTCCCTACCGTTTTATTGTTGTTGTTGTTGTTGTTGTTGTTGTTGTTGTTGTTGTTGTTTGTTTTGTTTTGTTTTTAACAGGGTCTTGCTAAATTGCCCAGGCCAGCCTCAAACTTGCTATCCTCCTCCCTGAGTCTCCCAAATAGCTCAGATTACAGCCATGCGCCACCCCACCTCGCTGAGATCCTGGTGTTTTAATGGCCAAGACCCAGAGAAGCATGTTAGTGTGTAGTGCAGTGGCACAGGCCTATCATTTCAGCACTCTGGGAGGCTGAAGCAGGAGGATCACAAGTTCAAGTCCTGCCTGGGCAACATAGCTGACAAGCAAGACTGTCTGGGAGTATAGCTCAGTATGAAAACCCTGAGTATTCAATCTCAAGCAAACACCTGCACCCCCTCAACAACAACAAAAAAGTTTCCTGGCTTCAAGAAAGACCAATTCGTTGGACCTCTGTTTTTGTCCTGTCCAGGCGTCTATCCAACTAGATGGTGCCTGCCCACTTTACTTCTTTTTTTATTTTCCTCTGCCCACTTCAAGGGAAGATTTTCCACCACCTAGTCCACACAAATGCCAATCAGCTCTGAAAATGCCATCACAAACATGATGCCATACCAGTTCTCTAGGTATTCCTTAATGCAGTGGTCCCAACTTTTTGACAGCTGGGACTGGTTTAGGTGAGGGGGAGTACTTGTCATGCAGTGTGTTGATTGGAGGATAGTTTTGAAATGGTGGGTACCAGCAGGAGGGGAGCCGGCAGAAAAACTCCACCTCCTGTCACATCAGCATCTCTTGTTCGCAGTTCATTTGCTCAGGTCCTGTTGGTCTGGTCCTTCCAAGGCCACCAACCAGTACCCATCAGTGCACAGGGGTTTGGATATCCTGGCCTTAATGAATTCAAGTTGACACCTAAGTTTGATTTTTTGGGGGGGAGTTGTTGTTTTGTGATACTAGAGATTGAATCCAGGGCTTTCTTCACCCTGAGGTACATCTTTGACATGTTTGTTTGTTTGTTTTGGGGTTTGTTGTTGTTGTTTGAGACAGGCTCTTGCTAAGTCACTGAATTGCCCAGGCTGAACTCAAACTTGTGGTCCTGCTGCCTCAGCTTCCTAGAGGCCTGCACCATCTACCACCTAAAGTGAACCAGCACCCTGCAGTAAGAGAGAGCAGCCTGGAACATCAGGTTTTGCCTGGAGACACATTTTCTGTTTTCCAGAGTTTCCTTTTTGATGTCAAGAACAGATCTTCAAATCTTGACACAGAATTTTATGATGAAAATTATCAAGGAGCAACCCACTCAGATAACTCTTCCCAGATAGTGGGAGCTTTTACCCCTCTGTCCTGTATTTCTACATAAAGACCCATTTGACATCCTGAAAAAAATATATATGCTATACTGAATGTTAGGGTATTTTTTTTTTCGAGGTGAGAAAAAACAACCAAAGACTACTAAACAATGGGTCAGGCCTGGTAGCATGGGCCTGTCACCCCAGCACTCAGAGAGGCTCAGGCAGAAGGATCACCAACTTGAGCCCAACAGTGGAGATGTAGCACAGTGTGAAGGCCCTGGGTCCCCTCCCCAGCACCACTAAATAAATAAATATAAAATGTGGGTAGAAAATGAGTGGGGACAAACTAGGGTCTGGGAATTTGGAGAAAAAAGCAAACGTCATCACCCTGGGAACAGCCTCTTTGTTACTGGAGGCAAGCCCCTAGCGCCTGCTTGGTGTCCCAAGTGGCATCTGCCACAGTGCAGGAGCAGGGAGTATCTGTGGTGGAGGCCATGGCCCAGAGCCTGTGTGGGCCTGCAGGATGGTCAAAGGCTCCTGGATTCAGCCAGCTCTGTTGGCTGTGAGGATCACATGCTGATCTGTCTGTACCGTGATGTCTACATCTTTTTTTTTTCTGAGACAGGATCTCGCTCTATAGTCCAAGCTGGTCCTGTGTAGCTGCAGAGCTCACAAGCAAGGTCCAACCACACACAGAGGCCACCCGGCTACTAACCAGTTGCAGTCAAGCAGTAAGAAGCCACAGCAAAGGCCTGGGCTATCACACCACCCCTGAGGACCCCTGTTTCTGCCCTGGTAGTCGCAGCTCCCAGCAAAGAAAAATCTAAGAGAAAGCAGGGAGAGGCTCAGAAAGAGACTGGTTAGATTAAAAGAAACCAAGTCTTACTCATTTTTTCTGGTTCTGGAGACTAAACCCAGAGCCTTCACATTGAGCTGTATCACTACATCCCCAGCCCAACGTTTGTCTTTCTTTTGAGACAAAGTCGCCCTAAGTTGCTAACTGCCCAGGCTGGGCCCAGTTCTTTTCAATCCTTCCCCTTCAGGCTTGTAGTTCTTCCACAACATTGTGTCCTCTGGTGATTCCGAACATGTTCTTTTGTGTCATTTATGTTTGCGATGCTGGGAATAGAGCCCTGGGCCTTCACATGGAGCTACATCCCCAGCCCATTTTTATTCTTGATTTTAAGACACTAAGTTGGTAAATTGCCCAAGAGCGCCTGTTACCCACTAACGGTCCCCTCAAGTCTCATATGCTGACATCCTAACCCCCTGTGTTGCCAAGTTCAGAGCCCAAACTAGGCCGTAACAAGACCCAGCAACAGGGGAGCAGGACAAGAGACTTTGTCCTTGGCCAAGAATAGAAGTGGGAAATGTACTTAAAAGTCCTCCTCTCGACTTTTGGAATATAGAGGAATGTAAAGTCAGGTATGGGGGCACACGTCTATCATCCCTGCCCTCTGGGAGGCTGAGGCAGGAGGATTGCAAGTGTGAGTCCAGCCTGGGCAACTTGGCAAGACCCAGTCTCAAAATGTAAAGGGCCTGGGGGTGTAGCTCAGTCCAGAGGCCCTGGGTTCAATGCCTGATAGACTAAGGAGAAGCAGAAGAAATGTGTGTATATGGTTAAAGAAATGAGGGACAGACTAGTAAGGGGACCAGATGTGCCTTTCCCAGCAACAGGTAGAGAATTTGTGACAATTTGGTCACCACCTCCTCTTTCCTTTTCTGGTTCTTTCTAGTCAGTATAGCAGCTGTCAACTTCCACAGCACTGGGGAGCATTTCGTATGGCATTAAGACCGGATGGTGGTGAGGTGGAGGCTGCCCAGTGGGCGCCCCAGCCCTGCCCCTTGTTGCTGTTTTGATCTGTCTTGGTTTTGTTGTGGTCCTGGGGCTCCAGCCCAGGGGCCTCACACTAAGTTACACCTCCAGCCCGTTTTTTAATATTTATTTTTAGACAGGATCTCACTGAGTTGCTAAGTTGCCCATGCTAGGCCCAAACTTGGCATTCTCCTGCTTCAGCCTCCCAGAGTGCTGGGATTACAGGCCTGCCCCACTGGGCCTGGCTACCAGCAGCCATCTTAGACCCAGCCAGTTTGGGTGAGCCCACTTGGAGAAGAACCTCTGACCTACAGGCATCCTGTCCTCAAAAGTAACTAAACTAGGGGCTGGAGGACTAGCACAGTGGTTAGAGCGCTTGCCTAGCAAGCCGAAAGGCCCTGAGTTTGATTCCCCATCCTCACATAAAGATTAGCTGGGCATGGTGGAGATCAATTGTGATCCAGCACTTGGGAAGCTGAGGCAGGAGGATGACTGTGAGTTTGAGGCCAACCTGGACTACATAGTGAATTTAGGACCAGCCTAGACTACAGAGCAAGATCTTGTCTCAAAAACAAACTCGGGAGAAGTAGAAACCCAGCCATGTCAAGTAAGCAAGACAAGCTAGGGTTGGACCAGCACAGGCAGATCACCTGTCATCTGAAGAAGGGTCTCTACAGGTGGAGTTAAGTAAAATGAGGACAGCGGGGTCAGTCTTAATGCAGCATGATGGACTGGAGTCCTCACAGCATGGGGAACTTTGGAAAGAGAGGACAGCAAAGATACCACAGACTGACACAGATGGGGGGAGAGGACTGCCATCTCCCTGCCAAGGAGGGAGGGCAGCCTGGCAGAGGCTCCTCCCCGTCCCCAGAAGGAACCAGGCCGACACGCTTGGGGTGTAGTCCTCCCAACCCTCCCTGGGAGAGAAACACTTCTGTGTGCAAGCCACGCGGTGCTTCCTTCCTCATGGTGGCCCTGGCACACGCTTGTGACACCCGACTCCTGTTCCGATGCCAGCCCTGCGGCAGCAGCCACCCGGCCAGGACAGCTCCGCCCGGCTCCTTCAGATCCTGCCCGGGCCTGACCAGACTTGCAGCCAGCTGTCACACCAAGGCCAGGGCCAGGAGAGCGGACCGAGGCTGTCCCTCATCCCCACCCCTCCCACCCCATCTCTCGCTGTTCTAATTTTTCTTTTTCCCTCCCTAGAACTGGGAATTAAGCCCAGGGCCTTTGCACTGAGCTACATCCCTAGGTCATTTCCTATTCTCTCTCTCTCTCTCTCTCTCCCTCTCTCTCTCTCTCTCTCTCTCTCTCCCCCTCTCTGTCTCTGTCTGTCTCTCTCTCTCTCTCTCTCTCTCTCTCTCTCTCTCTCTCACACACACACACACACACAGTCACTAAGTTGGGTTGCGGGCCCATACCACCTGGCCTCACCACGCCTTTCTGCAGGGGCCTCCCCTGCTGGCCCATTGGGTCACCGACTCCTCACCATGTCTCCTAGTCTGTTCCCTGCCCAGCACACTCTGAAGACCCTGTTCTCTGAGGACAAGCTCCAGCCTGCCGGTGGCCAGCCTGCAGCAGGCACCATCCACCTCCCTTGACTCTCCCCACTCCGGGACCCTCAGCAAGAAGGCCGAGACTTCCCCCTCTGGCTTCTGTTCCCAGCCGCTCCTTCCAAGCCATTTGTCTTCCTCCTGCAGCCACACCCTTCCTCCTTGGACAACTCCCAGCAGCTCCTAACATCCCTCCTTCCGGACACACCCTGCCTCCACCATCACCATGGGCAAAGTCAGCAACCCCCAGGCTCCCGGCACCACCCAGCCAGGACTTCAGCCAGGACTTTCACCTCTGGTCCACTCGCTCACCCACCAGCACCACCGATAGCCTCCCAGTACCTGCGGCTCACCACCCAACAGCCATGGCCTCACGTCCTTTGACCCCTGTCATATCCGCCACCCTCGTCCCTGTGCTCGGGCCTCCTCTCCAGTCCCAGCAGAGGACCGGCCCCTCTGCCCGCCTCGCCAAACCCCTCCATCCCCGCCCAGGAGTGCTCACTGGTGACTGGGTCTCTCCTGGCAGCACTTGGTCTGCTGTGGCCCCTTCCCATATGTATTTCAACTCAGACAAATCTCTCATCTTTAAGAAAGGAATTACATGTATTATTTTTTTCTGGAAGATTCCATAAGAAATTGATTGGAAGCTGGGCATGCTAGTGCACCCCTGTAATCCCAGTGCTTGGGAAGCTGAGGCCGGAGGATTGCCATCAGGATGTGGCTAGCCTAGGCTACACAGTGAATCAGAACTAGCCTGGACTACAGAGCCAAAAAACCTTGTCTCAGAAAAAATAGAAAAGAAATGGATTGGGCTGGGATAGAGCACAGCTGCAGAACAGCGGCAAGGCCCAGGGCCCAGCACTTCCTGCAGAAAAGAAATTAACTGTAACCGTTACCTGTGGAAAGAGAGGCCGAAGAGTGCAAAGAACAGAATTTTGCTTTTCATTTACAAATTTGCTTTTTTTGTTTGACTATGTTTGATTTTCTTTAACCACATTCATGTAATATTGGTTTTTGGTTCGGTTTGCTTTGGTTTTGTGCCTAGGGCCTTCACATGAGTTGTATCTCCAGCCCTCACGCCTTTTTCTTCAATTTTTTATTTTGAGACAGTATCTTACTAAGTCACTAAGTTGGCTAAAGTAGGCTCACAGTCCTGATCCTCCTGCCTCAGCTTCCCATAGTGCTGGGATCACACGTGTGCACCAGCTTACCAGGCTGTGCAATTATTACTGGTGGCAGACAAGCCACAGGTGGTGCAGGCCTGTAAACCCAGCATTCTGGGAGGCTGAGGCAGGAGGTCGCAAGCTCAATTCCATCCTGGGCAATTCAGTGACTTAGCCAGACCCTGTCTCAAGATAAAAATAAAAATGAGCCAGGAATGTAGCTTGGTGTGAAGGCCCTGAGTTGGGTCCCCAGCAGCACACGTGTGCACACACACACACACACACACACTCACACACACTCATACTCCTGGGAATATAGCTCATTGCAAAGATTCTGGTGTCCTCCATCCCTCTGACCAGAAAGAAAAATATGCAAATAAATACATTAAAAAGATGTGACTGTCATAGGAATTATGTCAGCTTACGTGCTGGCCAGGGACACCGGCAGCCATCATCACTGTGAGGAAGCTGGGGTGACATGCATGCCAGGGTTCGACCCGGGGCTGCGTCCTCAGGGTGCGTAGGGCTCTCCCCTCCTGCTGTGCCGCGCTGGTGCTTCCCAGCGTGGCCACCCTCTTCTCTGCCCAAGCGAAGGATTTCAGGTGCTCTTAAGAGTAACATGCTGGGCTCAGTGGTTTGGGCACTTGCCTAGCAAGCACGAGGCCATGGGCTCGATTCCCCAGGCGTGGTGGTACATGCCTGTGACCCCAGCATGTGGGAAGCTGAGGCAGGAGGACCACTGTGATGCGGAGGCCAGCAGGGCTGTGTAGCTGCCTCAGCGACCCCGAGACACACACTCTACTGACACCCGGCCCCCAGGCTACATCTGGAAATCTCTCACATTTGAAATCACTGACAGTTTCTTGTCCTTGTCGGCTTGTTGTCATTTAATTCTGTCATCTGTTGCTACTTACTCTGCTTTTCAACTCCCCTCAGCCAGCCCCGTCCCCATCCTTCTTGTAGCCTTCCCTGTTCTCGAGGCTGTTGCCTTTATAAACCCCACCGAATCCCCCGCCAGCACGAGAATTCTTTGGGCTGTTCTCAGTCTCTGGCTAGTAAGAAAGGACTCCTAAATTTTCCCCAACAAAGCAGTTCTTCTCCCGTGTGATAATTGTGTCACTTGGTTATAACACTCCAAAGCAAGGTCCTGCCTGAAAGGAGAGAGAGAGAGGGAGAGAGGGGCCACCTGGAGCCGGGCTTCCGAGCGAATCTGTCTGCCACCGCCAAAGACCACGTAGCGCCATCTCAGAGGGCGAAAACCCGAGCAGCACTGGGCCCTGCGCAGGACAGTGGTGCTGGCCTCGGCACCCGGTCCAACCTGCCCTTCTGAGGCCGCAGCCTTCCTCCACCCGGGCCCCGGCCCCTCGCCCATTACACTCCCATTGCGAGCTGGAGGAAGGGAGGTGTGCAGGACCAGCACGTCCACGGCCAGGGCGAGGAGCCCGGGGGCTGCGGCCCGTGGTCAGAGGAAGAGCTGACAGGACGGAGACACAGCGGCCCCTGTTGATAGCCAGGCAGCCCCAGAGCCTTGGCATGAGCTTTGGATCATTTTCTCTCCCGCTTCTCTGGAAAGGGTGAAAGACTTCATTCCTAGTCCGGAGACCTGTAGGGCAGCTCAGGATGGGCGAGCTGAAATGGCTCACTGGACTTTGGGTTGTGCGTCAGCTGCATTTTCCAGTTATCTGAGGTGCGGTCCCCCTCCCGCTGTGGCCTCCGGTTCCTCTGAGCAAAGTCCAACTTTCCCTTCTATGCGGTGAGATGGCATGACCGATGGAGCTGATTCGGTCCTGGTGTCTTCCTGCTGTCCAGCAGAGGGTGCCCGTGGGGCTGCTGGGCCTCGGCTTCACCATTCTGCCCCGTCTCCACCCTGGGCCCCCCGGTGAGAAACGAAGCTGGCCACTGCCCAACTACTCGCAAGCAACACGTTGGGCAACTTATCTTACAGAGTAAGAAATGGGCATTTGGTCTTAAAAGAAAAAAGGAGGGAGAGCTGGGGTGAACCCTGTCTCAAAAAACAGAGAGGAAGAGATCTGGTGAAAATAAAAATCCTTAGATTTGATATCATTGTATGTATATGTGTTTATTAAGCCCTTTTGTCCTGAAGAGTATGGGAAAAAATAAAATTCTATGCAGCAACATAAATTAATGTTTTTCTAGTACTGGGGACTCAACCCTAAGCCTATGCACAGATTTGCATCAACAGCTTTTTTTTTTTTTTTTTTTTGAAACAGAGTCTCACTGAGTCATGCAGCTGCCCAGGCCAAGCCCCGACTCTTGTTCCTCCCGCCTGAGCCCCCGGAATGCTGAGATTAAGGTGGGTACCCAATGCCTGACTTAACTGCTATTTTAGTAGGACACAACTCTGATTTTGGAGCAGGGTGGAGGGACATGGTCTTGCTGTGTAGCCCAGGCTGGTCCTGAATTCACTATGAAGCCCAGGCTGGCCTTGAACACACAGCAATCCTACCTCAGCCTCCTGAGTGCTGGGATGACAGGCGCACGCCACCACGCCTGGATTATATGATGCTGGGGAATCGAACCCTGGGCCTGGAGCTCGTCTGGGCCAGCACATTAACTGCTGCACTGTACCCCAGTCCCCAGCCCTGCTTGGTTTTGCTTCCTGGTGTTGGGGATCAAGCCCAGGGAGCTACATCCTCAGCCCTTCTAGCCATGAGAAACACCCCGCCAACGTTCCTGGGGCGGGTCTTGAACTCTCAGCCCTCCCACCTTAGCCTCCCCAGTAGTTGAGCTTACAGGCATGCACTACTGTGCCTAGAACAAAATAGATGCTTAACTTTTTCTAAATACTAGGGCATGTAATTGATAACTAACATTCTGGGTCCAAGAGACGGTTCTCAAGTCCACACCGTGGAGCATCGGCCACGGTAGGAAAAGAGGGAAACCCAGACCAAGGTGCTGTGGGGAGCAGGAGGATTAAACTGGCAGCAGCGTGCTGGGTGGTCTGCAGGGCACAGGAACAGCCCTGGTGTGCCAGTGGGGTAGGCGCGGGTGGCAGAGGTGCAGAAGAAAGGAAATGCATGTGAAGTTATGAAGGAATAATTGACAGTCCTGGCTCCTGGTTGATGCAGAGGTAAAAGGACCTGGAGGCGGGCCAGCACAGGATCTGAACAGTGGGGGGCTTGAGGCAGGGTACACCTGGGACTTTCACCTCAGGAGTATTTACACGTACTTACAAAACTGCAGAAGCTAAGCCTGGTGGTACTCCAAGCACTCTGGGAGGCTGGGGCAGGAGGATTTTGAGTTTGAGACCAGCCTGAGCACCTTAGCAACTTGGTGAGACCTTGTCCCAAAATTATTGGGCTGGGGACACAGCTCAGTGTGAAGGCTGGAGGGGGTGCTCAGTACCCAAAAAAAGCAGAAGACACGTGTGTGAGACCTGAGATACCTGGTCTACAGGCCAGGCACTGACTGGCACAGGTCGTAGATCCCTGCAGTAATTCGGCAGCACTGGCTGCCTGAGCCCTTTGGCACAGAATGGGAAGAGCACCCACATGGAATAGCAAAGGACAAGATGGGCTGAGTCCCTCCTGGTACCGGAGATGGAGGTAACCTGCGGGTGGGGGCTGGGTGCCTCCCCGCGGCCACAATCCTTCGGTGACACAGGTCTTCGTGGTCTCCTGGGCCCCATGTGCACTCGAGGGTGGGGCACCCACTGCAGTGTGATGAAGATGGGTTCCCTCCCTCTCAGAGCTCCCTGGCGGGGCACCCTCATGGGGACCTCCTGGGACTTGAGATCCTCCTACCTCAGCCTCCAGAGCGCTGAGACTCTAGGCCTGCGCCACCAGGGCTGGCATTGGGGGTCCATTTACAACAGAGTCAGTCAACATCCAGTGCTGCA
Organism: Ctenodactylus gundi; assembly: GCA_004027205.1. NCBI lineage: Eukaryota > Metazoa > Chordata > Mammalia > Rodentia > Ctenodactylidae > Ctenodactylus > Ctenodactylus gundi. The sequence continues at coordinate 194,185 of PVKB01002871.1, forward strand.
TGATCCTTTACTGTAGGTGCTGCCGTGTGGACCAAAGAATCCCTAGCACTGTTGGTGGCCTGGACCCACTTGGTGCCAGCAGTGCCTGCCTCTCAGCTGTGGCAACGAAGGGCATCTACAGCCACTGCCACGTGGTCCCCAGAGCAAGGCTGCCCCCAGCTGAGGCCCACGGCCTTCATGAGATCCCCTGTCCCTTCCTCCTGCCTCAGTCTCCCAGAGTGTTGGGACTACAGGCCTGTGCCAGGAGGTTGGTGGCTGTTCATTCTAAATGGAAGGAGAGAAGGAGAGTGAGCCGGGCCCCAGGTCTTCTGTGGAACGACCTCCAGAAAGCCACAGCGGCCCCGCTAGCACGGCTGCCTTCTCAGATGCAGCCCCGTTCCTGGCAGTGAGTCAGCTCAGCCCAGCGACTCTAACTCAGCGCTTATTCACAAATGGTAATTTTAGTACAATAGGGCAGAGCTTTAAATAAGAGCTCCGAGAAGCCCACCCACCTATGACATGCCTGTGGGATGTGGCTGTCCGTGTCGGGTGGACACCTGGTGAGTCACCGGGAGCATCTGGCCCAGCTCACTCATCTCCCCACATTTCGAATCTCCCGACATTTCACCAAACAGACACTGAGTCAGAATAAGCCGGCTTAGCAATTAAAATCTGTGTGGAGGCTGCCTTGCAAGGCATCGGGTGGGTTCTCAGGGGAGCCATCTTCCTCTGGGAATCGAATGTGTGTTACAAAGACCTGGATGTGAGGTCCCTGAGGACAAAGGGGCTGGGGTCTTGTAGGAGTTGTAGGAGCTCGCTCTGCTACTGCTTCCTGGGAGAGAAAGGCTGGCTGGACACGGGGGTGCACACCTATGATCCCAGAACGTGGGAGGCTGAGGCAGGAGGATTGAGGTTCAAGGCCAGCCTGCTTGGGCTACATTGTGTATTCAAGGCTGGCCTGGACTATATACTGAGACCTTGTAGAGGAAAAAGAAAAAAAAGAAAAGGAACATTCGGACTTCCGTTCTCTGGCAGGGTAAGCAGAGTAATTTAGAATAGAATTGTCTCAAAGTACAAAGCAGTAAGATCCTGTCAGAGGAAGCCACGACCTAGTTCAGAAGAAAGACATTTCCATCGGGGACCGCCTCCAGCAAGGTATACCCACATCCCACTACACTAAACCCCTGGGGCGTCCCAACAGAACGCTCAGATGGTACACACACACACCCAACTTCCTGACTTGGGTCTCTGAAGAGAAGTCAGGGCTGGGCTGCTTCTGCAGTTAGGATGGCCCTGTGAGGCCAGCCAGGAAGATCTCTGCAACATCATAACCCAGCCAGAGGTGGAGGGAAAAAACAGTACTAACACCGGTGCCTGTGAGCCTGCCACCTGCCGAGAACACAGTCCTCCGGGATGGTTCCCTCAGTCCTCCTCAGGTCTGCAGGGAGGTGCAGGGCCTCCAGGACCGCAGCCTGCAGCCCAGGCTTAGTGAGTCTAGGCTTGTCTTCCATTCACACAAGGCTCGCTAAAGATTGCTCTTTCTAAAGTTCCTGGATTGCACACGTGCCTCCCACAGTCACAGCTGGCGCAAACATCTGCCCCCAGGATCCAGGCAGACACACACCCACACACACACACACACAGCCCATCCCACCCGCCACCCCACCCCCCACCCCCCAGAAGCATCCTTCACCCTGCTGCAGAATTTCCTTTTTCTGCTGCAGAATTTTATGGGCAGTCCAGCCCCTGCCCACGTGGAGACCTGCGAGGCCCTTGTAGAGGCAGGGCCTAGCCACGGCAAAGCCAAATTGCATCACACTCGTCTCCCCTCAGGAGTTCTCGTTCCACCTAGAGGTCCAAAGCCACACCACAGCCGGCAGCACGCCCAGGGTAGATTGTAACCCCACAAGATACAAAGGCAATACACACATCTCCATCTCAACCAGGCCTGGTGACACAGGTCTGTAATCCCAGCACTTTGACAGCCTGCAGCAGGAGGATCGCAAATTCAGGCTCAGCCTGGGCAACTCACTGAGACCCTGTTTCAAAATCAATTTTTAAAAAATAAATAATATTCTTTAAAATTGAAAAAAATAAATAAGAATAGGCTGAGATGAAGTTCAGTGTGGAGGCCCTGGATTCCACCCCTACCACACACATAAAAACAATGTCTGTCTGTAGGATTCTATGCCGGCTGTTCTTGTCTCTTTTGTTTATTTATTTTTAATTTTAGACAGGATCTCACTCTGAAGCCCAGGCTGGTCTCAAACTCACTAACTCACTATGAAGCCAAGGCTGGCCTCAAACACACAGCACTCCTCCTGCCTCAGCCTTCCCATGGCTGGGATTACAAGTGTGCACTGTGTCCAGTTTATGCAGTGCTGGGGCATTGAACCCAGGGCCTTGCTCGTGCTAGACAAGTACTTTAACCACTGGGCTACACTGTCAGCCCTCTTAGCACTTTTAAGTCATAGTCATAGACCAGAGAAGATTAAAAAACTCAAAGACTGCCCAGAAAAATGTTCTTTCCCCAAAGAGTAACAGCAAAGTCCCAGGGGAATTTGAATAAGCCTAGTCACTGAATTTTGAAGAGGGCATTTCCTGCCCATCCCTCACCCCTTGGTATTGGGAATCTAACTCTGGGCCTCCGTACTAAGCTACATCCCCCAGACCATTTTTATTTTTGATTTTGGCAGACGGTCTTGCTACCTCACAAAGTTGTATGGCTGAGCTCAAACTGGCAATCTTCCTGCCTCTGCCTCCCAGATTGTAAGGCGCATAGGCCCCGCTTATTTTCACTTATCTTTGACTTCCTATCTGGAAACTAAAACAAACATGAACCTCTCAGGACACCCACGCTTTCTGGGTTGGTGATGCCACTTCAGGAAAGAGCTGACCTCCCAGAAGAAGCCTCTGTCCTCTCACACGGACGCATCATGCATCCGGTGGGTGACAACGAATCCTGGCTCAGTGTAGAAGCTGACTGGTGGTAAGATAGTGGCTTGCCTGTAGTCAGGTGGGACTAAGCCACCCAGGCATTTAATCTCTGCATGTTACAGTCCTGGCTACCAAACACGCCTAGCGGGGTCCTCACAGGAGCAGGCACTCAGGCAGTACCTCCTCTGAGCCTGGCACACGCTAAGCCCCAGAGACACCGAGGAGAACAAGGGCGGGTCCTTGCTGGACTTAGCATCTGGCAGAAAAAGGAGGACACGCACGTAATGAAGAGGAGTGACAGTCTGATAGCTGACAGAGATGCCAGGGGCCAGAGAGCAGAACGTGAGTAAGGCTGGGGAAAGGAGACACCAGGTCTCAGGGACTCGAGGAAGCTCTTGGGGGTTCAAGGAAGGTCTCGGGGGCTCTGGGACGGACTTGGGGATTCAAGGACGGCTTCTGGAGGTCAAGGAAGAAACAAGGGCAGTTCTCTAATTTGTAAAGGGTATTATGGGGCTGGAGATGTAGCTTGGTGGTAGAGCCCTTGCCCAGCATACATGAGGCCCAGGCTGTGAGAGCACTGGGACTACAGGCCTGGTTCAGATGGAGATGCGTGTATCACCTCTATATCTTGTAGAGTACACTCCAGCCTAGGTGCGCTGCCAGCTGTGCTGTGGCTTTGGACCTCTCGGTGTAAAAACAAGAGCTCCTCAGTGGAGATGAGTGTGATGCGATTTGTCTTGGCTGTGGCTCAGGCCTTGCTCTACAAGGGCCTCCCAGGCCTCCACGTGGACAGGAAAGAGACTGGCTACAACAGCTGATGGATGACTCAAAGAGAAACAACCCCAGAATTATGGGAGTACAGGAGCAAACTGAGGACAGAGCAAAAGGCTAAAGAAGAAAAGAAAAAACACATATTAATGCAACTAGAAAGAAAAGGATGGAATTACAACAGACACTGTAGAAATTCAGAATATCATAAGAAACCATTTTGAACACTTATATTCCAACAAGTTAGAAAATTGGGAAGAAATGGATAACTTCCTAGACATATACAAAATACCAAAATTGAATGAAGAAGACGTAAAAACCTTGAGTAGCCCCATTACACGCACAGAAATTGAAGTAGTAATAAAGTCTCTACCTACAAAGAAAAGTCCAGGACCAGGTGGACTCACAGCAGAATTTTTTCAGTACTTCAGGGAAAAACTAACTCCAATGCTCCTCAAACTATTGCATGAAGTTGAAAGAGAAGAAACACTACCAAACTCATTTCTGGAGGCCAGCATCACCAAGCCAGACAAAGACTTAAACAGGAAGGAAAATTATAGGCTAATCTTCTTAATGAATATGGATGCAAAAATTGTCAATAAGATTCTGGCAAATAGATTCTGGTGCGGGTCAGGCCCAGGCAGGTGTGGGATGGCCCAGCATCGGTAACTAGACTTCAGTGGTCCCAAAAAATGTGGGGGAAACACTTTGGCTTGGTATTCCAGAGAGAGGTTGGGATTCCAGTGGTCAATACGAAGAAGAGACCTGTTTGTTCCGAAAATCCCAGCCACCCAGGAGCTAGGGCTCAATGACGGCAAGGTGGAGGCCAGCCTGGGGGACGTAGCAGGACCCATCTCAAAATTTACCTTTTTTTTGAGATGGGGTCTTGCTTTGTAGTCCAGGCTGGCCCTGAAGTCTGTTTGTAGTCCTGACTGGCCTGGAATTCATGGCAAGCTTCCTGCCACAACCTCCCAAGTGCTGGGATTATAAGATTGTGTGCCACCACGTCCGACCTTCCAAATCAAACTTCTGAAGCGGGCTGGGGATGTAGCTCAGTGGTAGAGTACTTGCTTTGCATGTGTGAGGCACTAGGTTCAAATCCCTCCCTACTGGAGACAAAAATACACAAACAAAATCACCAAGAACAATAGCAAAGGAACTATCATAGTTAAAATTATTTTCTCAGCATTAGGATTTGAACCCAGGCCTTTGCACTAAGATACACCCCCAGCCCACTTTTTTTTTTTTTTTGAGACACTAAGTTGCTAAATTGCCCAAACTGACCTTGAATTCACCTTCCTCCTGCCTCAGCCTCCCAGAGTGCTGGGGTCACAGGCCTAAGCCAACAGGCCAGGCTCACCTTGTCAACATTTATTGTGACAATACCTAATTGAAGGTCTGGGAAATGGAGCTCTTGGAAATCACTGGTGAGGATTTACCAATGGCCAAACTTATCAACAAGTATCAAAAATGGGAAAAAAGTAAGACAAGCCTAAAATCCGCATAGACTTTAGCCCAGAGATTCCAGTTACATAGATATATCCTATAAAAGTTTATAGCCACAAAGAGTTAGCTACAAGAATGTTCCTCGTGACTGTGTTTATGAGTGAAAAACTGGAAATAGGATCAACTTCCAGCACAGGGAGCTGGTTACACTGTCACACGGTGCCGTGGGGCACAACACCTCAACCATGTAGAACACTGAAGAAACAGCTATTAAAGACACAGAAAAACGTTCACAACATATTATTAAATCTTAAAAATAGTTCACAAAAAGAGAATTTATTAAAAATACAATATATGGACACACATACTTCCTCTCTTCTCCATTCAGACAAAAGACTAAAAGAATGTAGGTCAAAACAGTGCCACCTTCACACAGAAGGCTACGCATTGAATGATAACAGCAAGACCTCTAGGTGGTATAATTATAGGTGATTTTAATTTACTTTTTGCTTCCTTTTTTCCCCAAAATATTTATAATAAACATATAGATTTTTATAATTTAAAATAGTTGCTTTTTAAATATAATAAAATAGTTTGATACAAAAAATAGCTTAATATAACAAAATAATCTTTCTTAATATAAAAGTAATAGCCTGTAATCCCAGCACTCAGGAGGCTGGGGCAGGAGGACTGCCATGACTTTGAGGCCAGCCTGGGCTACAGAATGAGTTCAAGACCAGCCTGAACTACAGATGGAGACCCTATCTCAAAAATAAATAAATAAATAAATTCCTAAAGGATGTATTATGGCATATTAAGGAAAAATTCAAAATAGTCCATTTCCCTAATTATTCCATATAAGTTATTTGCTGTAGATAATAACTAAAGACTTTTCTTTTTTAAAGCACTTGATCCAAGCATAGTGATACCCACCTATAATCCTAGCAATTTGAGAGGCTGAGGCAGGAGGATCACAAGTTCAAGACCAGCCTGGACAATTTAGTGGCTCAGTGAGACCCTGTCTTAAAATAAAATATAAAAATGGGCCGGTGTAGCAGGACTGGAGGAATATCACAATGGTTAGGGCATTTGCCTTGCAAGTGCCAGACCCTGAGTTTGATTCTCCTGCACCACATAAATCAAGTGTGGTGGTACACGCCTGGCACTTGGGAGGCAGAATTGCCATGAGTTTGAGGCCAGCCTGGGCTACATAGTGAGTTCAGGATCAGCCTGGGCTACAGAGCGAGACTCTATCTCAAAAAGTTAAAAGAGAGAGAGTGAGAGAGAAAAAGAGAGGGAAAGTCTGGGGATGTAGCTCAGTGTGAAGGCCTTGGGATCGATCCCCAAGTACCACAAATATAAATAAGTAATTTTAAAAAATAAATAAAAAGGACTGGGGATTTACCTCAGTGCAAAGGCCTTCAGTTCAATCCCCAGTCCTATACCAAAAAATAAATAAATAAAAATTAAAAACAATGTTTTTATTTTAGCTAAACTGGAGGCCTAGGTCAGGAGTCCACAAACTTTTTCTGGATAAGTCCTGGCAGTCGTCATCTTCAGCTCCGGGACAGCCCCGCAGCTCCCAGCTAGGGCCGGAGCGCAACACAGCAGTCTAGACAGCGTGGACACACCACCAGTAGACCTACTAGTGATGGACCGGGCTGAACGTGGCTCACCCGGCCAGTCTTCCCACGCCTAGACTTAAGTGAACAAATAAACCAAAACACCAACTGGAGGGAAAAATCAAAGTACCAATTTGTGGATCACACAGCCCAAACGATGAGGCTTGCTGCCTCCTTCCACGTTAACATTAGCTCAGTTTAAATGCCAGTGCTGGGGCCAAAGGTGAGCTCAGTGGCTAAAACACTTGCCTTGCAGGTGGAAGGCCACAAGTTCGATTCCCCAACACCACATAAACTGGGCATGGTGGTTCCATTCTGTAATCCCAGCACTCAGGAGGCGGAGGCAGGATTGCGTGAGTCTAAAGCTAGCCTGGACTACGTGGTGAGTTCATGATCAGCCTAGACTAGGGTGAGACCCTGCCTTTTAAAAAAAAAAAAGTGTTTCTGAGTCGCCTGCCACAAAGTACTTCTTCCTGTTCAACGTGAAGAACAATGACACCCTTTTACATGCAGTGCTCGCTACCTGCAGCCTGGGTTCCCCCCAGCATAGCAAGTGCCCGCCCCCCACCCCCCATAGCTTCAGTTCCAGACTCCCCGGATAAAGGTCTTGAACCAACCTGCTGATCCAAAAAGGCAGGCTGTCCGGGGACCGAGGGAGAGGTACTGGCCAAGAAGTGGGAAACTGGGGGAGACGAGGCCTCGGACACTAGGTGACATGGCTGCTGTGTCCTTTTGATTTTTATTCTTTATTTTTCCTTTGCAGTATTAAGGAGCAAACTCCAGGCCTTGTGCATTGCTAGGCAAATTCCCAGGCTACTGTCTTATGCCTGGTAAGAGGTGTTGGCTTCAAGGAGCGAGTCTTCAGTTTCCAGACCCCGTTTGTCTTGGTAGGGTTTCTTGGCTGTTTGGTGTTAGGTTTTTGGTGCTGGGGATTGAGCCCAGGGCCTTCCCACGAATAGGCGTCCCCAGCTCTTATTTTTAATTTTGAAACAAGGTCTCGCTAAGTTGCTAGGATGCTCCGGCTGGGCTGGAATTTACCATCCTCCTGCCTTAGCCTCCCAGACTGCTGGGATTCCTGGCCTGTACCACGGAGCTTAATGATAAAACCATCTTCTGGCTCAGCATATCAGATGAGCAGATGTCAGGGAAGAGAGCAAACTTTGGAAGATGCAGCCCCCGCCGGCTCCATCCGGGGGAAGTTGAGGGACCCAGGCTTCCTGGGCAAAGGGCCATGGCTCTGCGTACAGCCGATGCAGGACCCTGATCTCAGAGGGGCCCTCAGTGCGACTGAGAGAGACGCCAGCTGCAGGTTCCCAAAGGCACTGGAGCCAGACCTGACCTTGGAAGTCGGGACCTGAGCACACAGCTGCCGTGCCACACACGGGACCTTGAGGACAGGGACCTACACCCTGCAGACATGCAGGGCAGGCCCAGGAGGCAGCTGAGCGTTCCGCACATCAACGGGAAGGGAGCCACCAGACTGCCACGTCAGGGAGTCCTGGATTCCAGCTGCCCGCCTCCAGCTTTGCAGTGGGTCAGCATTCTGACAGCTGGAGGGGGGTGGGGGGGAGGTGGACTATGGCCAGCAGGGACCCACGCAGAAGCCAGCAGCTGGCCTAGCAGCACCTCTAATCGTAGCCCTCTGGGAGGCTGAGACAGGAGGGTTGCAAGTTCAAGTCCAGCCTAGGCAACTTAGCAACTGGGCAAGACCTTGTATCAAAATTAAAAATAGGGACTGGGGCCATAGCTCAGCAGTTAAAGCACTTTGCTTAGCAAGCTCAAGGCCCTGGGTTCAATTCCCCTGTACTACAGAAGCCAGTGTGATATAATCCCAGCACTCAGAAGGCTGAGACAGTGACCTCGGGACAAGTCTCTGCCTAAATAAATAAATAGGCTGGAGATGTAGGTCAAGGTGAAGGTCCTGGGCGCAATCCCTAGTGCCACACCACACACACGCCACTAAAGCCAGCAGCCTAATGCTGAGCTGCATCCTGCTAGCCCATTTTAAGACTGCTACATAAAACAGGAAATCCAGCTGGTCACGAAAACAGAGTTTTGCGTGGCAGCAGGCAGGCTCTCGACACTTGCGCCAGTCCAGCAGGCCTTAGGCTTTCCCACTGTTCCCTAGACCCGAGCGCCGTCTGTCCACCGCGGTTATCTACCTAGTTCTTTCCCCACCTCCCCGCAGTTCCTACTTTCCCGACCTCCCGCGCGAGTTTTCTCCTGAAGTTGCTACTCTGAGTTCCCCAATCCACAGCCCTGGGAAAAGTTTGACACCCAGGAGGTCTTGTGCCAGCATGTACCCCCAGTTAGCTACAAGCTGTGGGCTCATGCCGTCATTATCGAGTCAATAAATATTTATGAGGTGCTGATTCCATACACAAAAGCGGCCAGGGCCAAGCCACTGCCCAATGACCTGTTCCTAACTGGTCCGAGGAACAGCGCCTGGTGGGGCGGGACACTGCATAAGCAGCACCAGGGTGAGGGCCTGGCAGGGAGGCCAGCGGGCCCAGAGGGGCACGAGTCACGCCCCCGGGGGTCAGGGGCAGGGGGTGGGGGGACAGCACCTTTGGGACTGGGACCAGAACAATAACTGTTGCGGTCACCAGTTTTAATACACCCATTTTTCACATCTGTAAATCGGTCCGTGTGGTGCAAGAGCCATCAAACAGGAGGGGGCTGAGCAGGCCGCCACCGTCAGCGCCTGACTTCTCCTGGCTGGGGGGTGGGCGAGCACCCAGACGGACCAGTGCCTGGCCGCTGTTCACAGACAACGGTGCCGCCAAAGAGGATGGGGCCTTGCAGAAAAGGGGATGAGCGAAACGAGCAAAGATAAAGACGTCCTGCAGTCAGGTAGCCCTGGTGGACCCAGGTGGGCCCTTGGAAAAGAGTGAGTTGTGAGCCAGGCCCGATGATCAGCACTGGGAGGGTGAGGCAGGAGGATCTCGAGTTCAGGCCCACCCTGGGCAACTCTGCAAGATCAGCAGTAAAAAGAGGCTGGGGATGTCACTCAGAGCAAAGGCCATGGGTTCAGTACCCAGTACCAAAAAAAAAAAAAAAAAAAAGGAAAAAAATGGCTAAGCAGGGTCAACCTGGGAGACAGTTCCAGAGAAGTGAACAGTGCTGGAGATGGCGGTGCAGTAATGTGAGTGTCCTCGACATCACCATGCTGTGCATTTTCCCCGTGGCTTTTTGTTTTTTGTTTTGACACAGGTTCTCACTCTGTAGCCCAGGCTGGTCCTGAACTCACTGTGTAGCCCAGGCTGGCCCTAGACTCATGGCAGTCCTCCTGCCTCAGCCTCCCTAGTGCTGGGATTACAGGCATGGCCACCACCCCTGACTTTGTGGTGCTGAGGAATCGAACTCAGGGCCTTGCACTTGCAAAGCAAGTGCTTTAACTCCTGTGCCATTCCTCCAGCCCCTCCCCATGGGCTAATGGGGACATTTTACATCATGTAGATCTTACCACAATTTTTTTAAAAAAAGAGTTTAAAGGGGAGGAAGACCCCACCGCGAGACTCTTCCTGCCGATGCACACAAGAACAGGGGACCGACCTTTGCCTCGGGAGCCGTGCACAAGTGACATCTGTGACCTTTGCCTCAGGAGCCATGTACAAGTGACATCTGTACCCGAGGAGTCTCCTGTGTCACCGCCACAGGTGATGTCAGAGGCGAAGTGGGAGGCCGTGAAGGTAATAAAGCGGCAGGGCATCGTGGCTCACCTCCCAGGAAGCCCGGGCGGGGAGGGACGGGCCACCTCTGTCCTCAGGCCAGACCTGGTCCTGGAGCGACACTGGGGCTCGGAGAGGTAGCCCGCGGGGCCCTTAGAGCCTGCTCGCAGTCATCCCAGAGGCCACAGCGGGTCCCACGCGGAGCCAGCACACGTGGGGGGTGGGCAGCAGCCACCCCGAAGCGACCCGCCGGCCGGGCCCCAGGCCTCCCTCGGGGCGGACCCCCTCCTGCGCGACGGCCCCCTGGCCTGCGCCTCTCCTTAGAGCCACAGGGACACGGGGCATTGGGTCCCCTCCCTCCCTCCATGCTGCGCATCCAGAGCAGGGCTGCCATACCGCCTGAGACCAGGCCGCCCGGGGACACACCCTTTTCTCTTTGGTTCGTTCACTTGTCCATCCTTTTGTGTGTGGCGCTGAGGACTGAACACCCCAGGGCTGTGACACTGAGCCTCGTTCCCAGCCTCCTTTCTTTTGATTTAGAGCCAGGGCCTTCCTGAGGCTGACTTGGAACTCCCGATCCTCCCGCCTCAGCTTCCCGGAGTGCTGCCTGCTGGGTTTTGTTCTGTTCTGTTTTGGGTTCTGGGCTGTGAATCCAGGACCCTGTGCACACCAAGCCCGTGCTGTACCACTGGGCCACACCGTAGCCTGAAAAACACCTTCGGACGACTGAGTTAACCGGGATCAGCCTCCGATCGGAGGGACGGCAGGGGCGAGGCCCGGGCGCGCACACGCCGGCCACGCCCGGGCGTCAGGCCGCACCCCTCCAGCAGGAAGGCCGCCCGCCAGCGGCGCCCGGTAACCTGCGCGCAGCGTGGGCTCCAGCACACTGGAATCTCAGCGAAGCATTTTCGGATCCCTCTAAAGATTTTTTTGCCAGTCAACTTTTCACCACTTCAAATAAAAAACCTTTCACCACTTCAAGATGAGCTGTGTGTGTGCTCGGGCGCCAAACCCATGCTCCGACTCAGCAGAGGACCCCGGGAAGGCAGCGGCGCGTGGGATCAGGCCGCCGCCTCCCGCCTCCCACGCGGGCACGTGCAGCCGCGGTGGGAGGGTGTCAGAAGCGGAAGCTGAGCCGGAGCTGAAGTCCCCGCCCTGCCACGTCATAGCTGCCATGTCCACGGCCGCCAGCTCTACGTCCCTAAGCCTCAGTTTCCCTGCAGGGTGAGCAGCGGAGCGGCGCCCACCTCACCAAGGGTCTCGCTAGGATTACGGAACATAACACGCGCAAACAGCGCAGCTCACGCAGGGCACGGGAGGAGCGCAGAGCGGGCCACGAGGCCACGGGGCGGATGCAGGGGGCGGGGGCGGGCCTGGGAGAGCGGCTCCCTCCAGGGTGAGTGGAGCCGCGTGGATATAAAGAAAGCCTATTTTTCTGTATTTTGAGCACGATCCGCACAAGCTATCCTTTTCTGTTGCAGCCCAGTACAGGTAAACACTGGGCACAGGACGGAGGCAAAACCCGTGTTGTTTCTGTTTTGTCTTGCTCTGCTTTGCTTCTGTTACCAGGGCCTTCGCACGGAGCTACATCCCCAGCTCGTTTTTTTATTTTTGCTTTCCAGATAGGGTCTTGCTAAGTTGCTAAATCGCCCTACTGTTCTCAAATTTGTGATCCTCCTGCCTCAGCCGCCAACGTGTTGGGTTGGCATGCCTGCCTGCGGCACTGGGCCTGGCACAAAACGAGTTTTAATCAGATGGTAATTACAGAGATAGGCAACACGAGAGGGACCTTGGGACTTTAAATTCTTTTATAAATCTATTTTGTTTCATGTATTTGCTTTTGTTTATTTTGGTTGTTGTTTTTAAGACAGGGTCTCACTCTATATTCCACACTGGTCCTGAACTCACTACGGAACCCAGGATGGACTTGAGCTCATGGCAGTCTTCCTGCTTCAGCCTCCTGAGTGTTGTACCCCAACCCTGGCTTATGCGATGATGCGGGAGCATTGACCTCAGGACCTTGTGCACACTAGGTAAGTGTTCGAGCCACTGAGCTATTCTCTAGCCCCGCCCCCCCTTTTTAAATTTCAGACCTACCAGAACCTTGAAATCTCGTCCTTGATCATTCTTTGGTGTGAGGGACGCTGTCCTGTGCATTGTGAGACATATAGTGGCTTCCCCATCCCTTAGCTACGGTCTACCCATTGTCACAAGTGAAAATGACTCTAGACATTGTCCAGCGTCCCCTGGTGAGTGGATTCTTCTCCTGCCGAGAGCCGTCAGTCCGAACATACCAACAATTCCCTTTCTGCCACATTTTCTTTCTCTCTCTCACTCAAAAAATTAAAAATTTTTGGAGGCAGGTTCTCACTCTACAGTCCAGGCAGGTCCAAAACTCAACATGTAGTCCAGGTTGGCTTGGAACACACAGCAATCCTCCTGCCTCAGCCTCCCAAGTCCTGGGATTGCAGGCGTGCACACCACTCCCAGGTTATGTAGTGCTGGGGAACCGTGCTGAGGTCCTTGAGCTTTCCAGGTGAATCTCTGCCAGGTACTACTCCTCCCACCCCCATCTTCCTTCTCTTGCTATACACTCCTACACACACAGACATACACACAGTCTTTCGTTTCATTTGGTTTCTCTGAGACAAGGTCTCCCTATGGTCCTGAGCTCACTACGTAGCCCAGGATGGCCTCAAACTCATGGCGATCCTCCTGCCTCAGCCTCCTGAGTATAGGATTGCAGGTGTCCAGTAAAAGGCAAGGTTCAGGCTTTTTTTTTTTTTTTTTTGGTTTAACTATTTGAAAGTGAATTATAAACTTCATGATATTTTTATTATAAATATTTCACCTCACATCTCCTAAAATTAGAGATAGATCTCTAACACAATGACAATGTCATGACTGCTCTTAAAAATCAACACTAATTCAGTAATACCTTTTCTCTCCTTCTGTGTTGCTTATAACCCACTGACTGGCTTTTCACCCTGGAGTTTGAGATGACAGCTCTCTGCTCCAGGAGATCCAGAAAAGAAAGCCAGAGCCCAGCCCAGCAGGCAGGAAGGGTGCCCCAAGGCAGAGCCTCATCGACATGCCAGCTGTTTTCCCTCTCTGCCTGCTTTTCCACTCCCAGAACACCCCCACCCCACCCCTGCAGCACTGGGATCAGACAAGCCGCCCAGCCCTGCCCCACCCTGCTGGGGACCCAGGCGCTCCTCCAGGCGCCGGCGGGCACCGCGCAGTGTGTGCCCTGGCCTGTCTGCCCGGGGCTGGCGGGGCCCATGGAGCCGGGTGCACTGACCACATCACAGGCCTGGCTCCGCTTGGGCGCAGGCGGCCGCCCACCCTGTGTCCCTGTTCACCCAGCTCCTTCCCTCTACCTGCGCTGGCTCCAGGAAAGTGGTCACAAGCTGGTCCAGAAACAGCCCACAGGCCAGAGCTGAGAACCGTGAGGTGTCCGTCACCCCTTTGACACCCTGACCCTATAATCCTGGCCTTGGAATCCCCCAACCATCAGGATCCGAGTAGCAGAGAAACTCACAAACTAACACTACCACAAATGGCTGGGGACTCGCCACCAGAGCCCCCCACCTGGGAATCTGGGAAGGGAGTGGCACAGAGGCAAGGAGCAGAGCTCTAGCCCACCCACCGTCCTGGTGGGGCCTCCGGGCCTACGCTGCTCTTATTTTCTTATATAAGTTTGAATCCTGTGAAGCCAGGCTTCCCTGAAAGCCAGGATTTCTCCTGGCTGTGAAGTGAGAGGCAGGGGAATTAACTCAGCTTCTGTGTCTAAGGAACAGGGACTGACTGCGGCCCGAAATGCCAAGCAGAAGCCCCCCCCAGAACTAGGACATTTCATCAAGGGTGCGGTCACTGTGACAACAGCCCCCACCCCGCTCCCCCAGACAAGCCCAGAGTGCTGTTTCCACTTCAACAGTATGGAGTGACGTGCCCCCCACAGGGAGGGATCTCGGGCAGGGCCACACAAGGATGCAAATTCCTAGCTGGGCCGGTGGTAAAGGCCTGTGATCACAGCACTCTGAGAAAATGAGGCAGGAGGATTGCAAGTTCAAGCCCAGCCTGGCTACTTAGCACTTGGCAAGACCCTGAGTCACAAAATCAAAATGAAAAAGTGAGGCCACGTATAGTGACCCATGCCTATAGTCTTAGTATTCTGGGGCGCTGAGGCAGGATGATCAAAAGGATGGCAAAACCTTGTCTCAAAAAGTAAAACAAAATGGGCCAGGGGATGTAGCTCAGTGCGTAGGCCCCAGGCCAAAAAAAAAAAAAAATTCTTCCAAAAATAAAGAAATGTCATCTCCCTGGCATCCTCTATGCTGCCCCAAGGCATTGGACAAAGGTGGAGACATTTCTAAGGTTGACGGGAACAAAAACTGCAGTGGGAAGCAGCCAGGATGCCAGCGCCACAGCGTTGTATGGTAACACCACCTGCCACAGGAGGTTCGAGGCCGTCAAGCCAGTGCAGACTGGCTCCTGCGTCTACGCAGCTGTCTGTCCTCTCCGCTCGTTACAGCTGCGTGACACCTGCCAACATTCCTGGCACGGTGCCTTCCCCAGGACCCACTGCTGCTCGCCAGAGCCCGAGCCAGCTGGGTGAGCGAGCAAAGGGCTTCATCTGCTCCAGCCGCTGCCACAACAGAATGCCCCAAATTGTGAGGCTTGTACAACACACATTTACCAGCCAGGAGCATAGCTCAGAGGTTAGAGCACTTGCCTAGCAAGCACAAGGCCCTGAGTTCGAGTCCCTGGCACCATATAAGCCAGGCGAGGTGGCACATGCCTGTAATCCCAGCACTAGGGAGGCTGAAGCAGGAGGATTGCTGAGTGTTTGAGGTCAGCCTGGGCTACATAGTGAGTTCAAGACCAGCCTGAATCACATAGCAAGACCCTGTCTCAAAAACAAAGAAGAAAAAGATATTTACCTCCTGCAGTCTAGAATCTGGGAAGCCCATGGTCTAGGGGCCAGCACATGAAGGTTCCAGCAAAGCTTCTTTCTGTGAGTTACAATGGCTACCAGCTTCTGGCTCTCCTGGGGGGCAGGGTGGGGCTGATGCTTTTCTGCTGTTGCTTCCAATAACTGCACGAATCCCACCATGAAGACCCGGCTCTCAGGACTGCATCTCAATCAGTCAGACCCCAAAGGCCCTGCTCTCCTCCTGCCCGGGCTGGCCTTGAAATCTCAGTGACTCTCTTGCCTCAGTCTCCCAAGCGCTGAGAATACAAGCATGAGCCACCATGCCCAGCTGAATCTGTGGTGCTGGAGAATAGAACCCAGGGCCCTGGGCAGACTCTGCAAGCGCTTGAACCACGGAGCCACACCCCCGGCCCAGCACGTCTGTGTCAACTCACCTGAGTTAGTGGAAGAACCAAGTAAAGCTGAATGCTGTAATCTGTGTGTGTGTGTGTGTGTGTGTGTGTGTGTGTGCGTGCGCGCACACATGCATGTGTGCGTGCGCGCATGCACACGTGTGCACATGTTTTTATGTGTGTTCTGGGGATGGAAATTGAGGCCTTTGCATTGAGCTACATCTCCAGACCAGTTTTAGCTTTCATTTTGAGATAGGGTCTTACTAAGTTGCTAAATTGCCCAGGCTAGGGTCAAATTGGAGATCTTCCTGCCTTGGTGTCCCAGGGTGCTGGGATTGCAGGCTGCATGAGCAGCGTCAGCTCATGGATTGGACCTGGAGTACCTCCCAAAGGTCCATGTGGTAAAGGCTGGAAGATCTTGAGGTCACGGGAGAATTGCCCTCGAAAAGAATCAGAGGCTGGAGGAATGGCACAACCGCTAAGGCGCTGGCCTAGCAAGTAAAAGAGCCTAGGTTCAATTCCCCAGCACCACATAAACAGGTGTGCTGACACATGCCTGTAATCCCAGCACTCAGGAGGCTGAGGCAGGAGGATTGTCCTGAGTCCAAGGCCAGCCTGGGCTCCATCATGAGTTCAGGACCAGCCTGGGCTAGAGAGTGAGACCCTGTCTCAAAAAAAAAAAAAAAGGAAAGAAAGAAGAAAAAAAGAGGTTGGAAAGCCCTAGTTCTCTCTCCTGCCTTGTGTCATCTTGGCCGGAAAGTGATCGGTTCTGCTCCGCCCCATGCCCCTGCCATGACAGGGCAAAGGCCTAAAGCCAGCAGGACCCAGGACAGTGCGCTGGCCCCTCCAAACTGAAATCCAAACACACTGAGCTATAAACTATCTCTGATCTTCATGAAATGATCTCAGGTATGCCTTACTACAAGCTGGCTGTCACCCAGGAATGTCAAGATCACTCAGCTAACCAGGGGGAAGCCTGGGTCTCAAAACCAGCACTCCTAACGATCTGAACACTGCCTAAAGTCAGCAGAGATTTTTTAAAAATCACCTTTATTGAGCTCAGCGAAATGGTATGTGTCTGTAATTCCAGAAGTACAGGGGCTAAGGCAGGAAGATGGTCATGAGTTCAAGTCCTGCCTGGGCTACTTAGGGAGTTCAGACCTAGCCTGGACTACAGAGCCAGTCCCTGCCCTGCCCCCCCCCCCAAAAAAAAATCATCTCAGGCTGGGGGCATAGTTCAACTGTTAGAATGCTTGCCTAGCAATCCCAAGGCCCAGAGTCCAATTCCCCTGTACCACATAAGCCCATCATGGTGATGCACGCCTGTGATCCCAGCACTTGGGAGGCTGAGGCATGAAGACTGCTGTGCCTGAAGCCAGAATGGGCTACCTAGTGAGTTCAGGACCAGCCTGGACTATAGAGCAGGATCCTTTCTCAAAAAAAAAAAAAAAAAAAATCATCTCTGCCATTTCTTTCTCCCTCCTGGGTCTTACCCAAGGACGAACAAGACAACGCCAGTTACACCTGATGGCTTTGCTCATACGAGCTTCAGTTTGCTCCGACTGGATGCTCTCAGGCAGTGGGAAACCTCCTCTGGCTGTTTCTGGTTTTTTGGTTTTGTTGCTTTGCTTTTCTGAGAGTCCTGCTCTGTGTAGTCACTACCTACCGTAGCGCCATGACCTCCAGTCGCTAGACCATCCACCGTGTCTGGCTTCCTTTCGGGGTTGGCTGGTTTGTTGCTTTGTTTCGTGTGGTACCGGGGATGGAGGCCAGGGCCTTCACACTGAGTCCAAAAAAAATTGGAGTGGGACAGGCTCTTACTGTCACTAAGTTGTTGCTGTGGCTTGGATCTGGAGTGTCCCCCAAAAGCCTCATGTTCCTATGGATACCATGTACTGTGGGAGGCAGGGCCTGGCTGGAAGGGGCAGGTGCTTGGGGTTCACCTGGAGGGGCATGTGCTGCTTCCACCCTTCCTCCCAGACCTCTGTGTTCTGCCATACTGTAAAAATCTCTGTCTCTGGGGCTTCGGATGTGGCCCTAGACCCCGCCCCAGCCCTGCCGTGGGAGTCACTATTTTCCAGCTGCACACCTGTGAAAGGACTGAGAGACCTTCTGAACTGTGAGCTAAAATAAATTTTTCCTCCCTAAAGTTGTAGACATTGGGTATTGCATCACAATGACGACAGAGTAACAAAGACAGTTGCCCAGGCTGGGCTCGAACTTGCATTTCTCCCACCTCCTCCTCCCTGAGTGCTGGGATTACAGGCTTATACCCTCAAACCCAGGGCCCCTTTCTGTTAAAGGCACCGTACTACAACCTTGCAACCCACCTGGGAAGGGCTTCAAGTTCTCTCCAGCATCTCCTGCACCCCTGACCCACCACAGAGGCACCCTACACCCTCTGGGACGCTGCAGGTGCTGCTCATGGAGCTGCTGTTCTGTTGGCAGCCATATTTTCCATTCAGATTTGAGGAGCCAGCTGCTGCTGGAGATCAGAGCGGGGAAAGTACTCAGAGCCCCCTAGAGGCCAAGTGGCTCAAGCAAGGTCATAAGCAATGTGGCGGGATCTGTCCAAACAGCACATTTCCAAGGGGACAACCTGGATGTGTTAAAGAAGACACAAAAGGAAAGAAAGAATCCCAGAGAAAGGGGAAAATACCCCGTAGGGTTTTTTAGGTATTTTAGGTTTGTCTATGGGAGAAGTGAGTAGCATATGGGGACAGAAGGACCTTCCCAAAGCCTCCTACTTCTAGCACACAGTCTGAAGGTGAAAGGTCAGAAACTAGCACTGCACGCTTTTGGAGCCTAGAAGCAAACAGCAGCAGCTGAACTCTTCTCAGACACAGCAGATTTCAAACCAAAACAGATCAGAAGAGACAAAGATGGTCACTGTATACTGGTACAGGGAAGAGCTCACAGTTATAAAGAGATATACACCCAAAGTATGTGCACCCAAGTACGTAAGACAGAAACTACTGGACATGAAAGGTCAAATAGAGCCCAATACAGTCACACTATGGGACTGTGACAGTCCAATCTCATATACAGAAAGTCAACCAGACCAAAAAAAAAAAAAAAAAAAAAGACACCTCCTAGCTACAGCGCCGCATGAAACAGATGGACTTACGAGGCATCTACAGAGTGTCATACCCAGCGTTGCACTTTGCCCACCCCAGCCAGCTGAGAGTCGGTGCCAGTTGGTCTCAGGCCCTCTCAGGGAGTCACCCAACTGGCTGCCGTCACAAAGCCTGGTCTCTAAGGATGCTGCACATGAACCGCCCTCTCCTGGTAACCCCCACAAGGAGGCAGCCAGCCACCCGCACTCACTGTGCTCCCCTTGTCCCTAATTCTGCCACCGCGAGCAATGGTCAAAGCTCAGCCTAGGGAGGCAGTGGCTGTGATGGCACCTTCGAGCAAGGCTCACTGGGCACGTAAGACATCCCAAAGCATCTCTAGCTAAGCCCTGTCCCGCTCAGGGGCAGCCCTCCCCCCCCCCCCCCCCCCCCCCCCCCCCCCCCCCGGCCCCCCCCCCCCCCCCCCCCCCCCCGCTCGAAGAGGTAGAGCTTGGCACCCTCAGCTAATGGCGTCTCTCCTAGGCCCCGCCTGGTACTTACAAACAGGGTGTAATTTTTTCCTAAATCCCATTTGAACAGATGAATAAATCATAGCTCAAAAATATAGCACTATATCATGAACACAGCTAACAAGCTGCCTCTGAAACTCTTGCGTTTTTTTATTAAACCAAACTGTTCACCCAAGTCATCGTCCTAATGTTTTGAGCTGAAAAAAAAGTTTTCCATTCTCTCTCTCCCCCTCTGTCTGTCTCTCTCTGGCTCTGTCTCTCTCCCTCCCTCTTCCCCACCCCCAGTCAGATCTTGCTCAGTAGTCCAGGTGGGTCCTGCACTTACTATGTCTCCTCAGCTCACCTAAAGCTCACAGCAATCCTCCTGTCTCAGCCTCCTGAATACTGGGGTTACAGGTGAGAGCCACTACATCCACCTATTATGTGGTGCTGGGGGACCGAACATGAGGCTCTTGCTTCCCAGGTGAGTGCTGTAACCATGGAGCTACACCCTTAGTCCAAGCCATCTAGTCTCTAACATAAAACTGACAAGTTCAGCATGGTGGTGCACATCCGTAATCCTGGCACCAGGGAGGCTGAGGCAGGAGGATTACAAATTCCAGGCCAACCTAAACTACATAACAAGACCCTGTCTCTCTTTAATAACAGAAAAAAAGACCCTATCTCAAAACCAAAGCAAAAACCAAGCCAGGCCTGGAGACTCATGCCTGTAATCCCCATACTCTAGGAGGCTGAAGCAGGAAGATTCCACATTTGAGCTCAGCCGAGGCAACTTAGCAACTTAATGAGACTCTTGTCTCAAAAATCCAAAAAATGGCTGGTGGCTGGGACATAGCACAATGGCTAAGGTGCTTAAATAGAGTGGGCAAGGTTCTGGGTTCAGTTCCCCAGCACCACATAAAAATTAGCTGGGCATGGGCTAGAGAGAAAACATAGCAGTTAGAGCGTGTGCCTAGCAAGCACAAGGCGCTGAGTTCAGTTCCTCAGCGCCACATAAGTCGGGCGTGGTGGCACAGCTCTGCAGTCTCAACACTCGGAGGCTGAGGCAGGAGGACTGCCTTGAGTTCAAGGCCAGCCTGGGCTGCAGAACAAATAAAATTTAAAAAGTGGATCCCCAGGATTTCCAGCTGCAGCCCCTCACACCAAGCTGTGACCCCCTGGGGTAAGCGTGGCACAGGGCAACCTTTCTCACCACAAGTCAGGGAAGACGAAGACATGGGTGGAGAATTTTCTTACGCTCTAAAAGGCTGTTTGGGGCAGAAGGAGAGAAGAGCAGGCACACGGCACGGGACAGACTCAGGGTGGGTGTTGTGTGTGGGAATTAGGCCAACTTGGGTAGGCAGGCGTAGGGTCGGTAGCTAGACTTTCCCTAGGTGAGCTCGGAGGAGTCAGGGCTGCTGGTGAGAGTTCCCAGGACAGAAACACAGCAACTGAGAAAAACCAGAACACCATGGAATACAGAACAATGGCGAAGTTAAAATTAAACGGTTTCTAGGGATTGTAGCTATGGATAAGGGACTCCTTGCAGACACCACGGGACTCATTTTATGCTAATGTGTGCCAATCAGTGAGGGCCAGACAGGTATCGAAGTAAGAATATGCATGATTTATAGAAAAACATGAAAATGACCACACCTGTATCACCACACCCTTCTTAGGTAGTGCTGGAGAATCAAAGGCCTTGTGCTTGCCAGGCCAGCACTATAACTGCTGAACTACTCCCTCAGCCCCTAAATATAATATTTTAAAAGCTGGGCATGGTGGTATACTCCTGTAATCCCAGAACTCTGGAGGCTGAGGCAGGAGGATTTCGTTAAGTTCAAGGCCAACCTGAGCTACACGTTGAGTTCAAGACTGGTCTAGACAACAAAAGTGAGACCCTGTCTCAAATAACAACAGTAACAGTAATAATATTTTTTTAAAAAAAAATAGTACCAGTGGTTGGTCCCAGGGATTCCTGGCAGATCAGGTCACCACCCCGTGGTGGAACTTTTGCCTATTAAAAGGTCCCAGGGACTCACACAGTGTCACCAGGCTGAAAGAAGGTTGCCTCAGCCTCTGGACTGTTAGGATTACAAGTATGTGCCACCCCACCCTAATTATGTGGTGCTGAGGAATCAAACCAGGGACCTTGTGCTTGTTAGGGAAGCGCTCCAACCTCTGTGCTGTATTTCCAGCCCCTTGGCTAATGGCAAATGTAAGTTGTGCTGCTATAAATATAAGTATGCGTGTATTGCTCTTACATGGTGACTTCCACTCTTCTGGGAATACACCTAGGAGACGTACAGCTGGGTCAAATGGGATGTCTATTTTCAGTGTTTTGAAGGAATTTCCATATTACCTCCCACAATGGCTGCACCAGTTTACAGTCCCCCGCTCATGCAGGACCGTTTCTTCCTCTCCACAACCTCAGAGCATTTGTTGCTTTTTGAGTTCTTCATCGATTTATTTATCTGAGACAGGGTCTTGTGCTATAGTTCATTTTGGAAGAAGCCCCATGTGCTGCTGAGGAAAAGGCGTGCTCTGCTGGCATTGGATAGAATGGTCTGTAGACCTCTGTGAGGTCTATTTGCTCCCTGGTGTGACTTAGCTCTGATGTTTCTTTGCTGATTTATTGGTCTGGTTGGCTCGTCTACTGGTGACAGTGGGGTATGGAAGTCCCCTGGTAGGACTGCACTAGGGCCTGTTTGGTCCCTCCCGTCCAACAGCTTCTGCTGTATGTCACTGGTGCATCTGCATGGGGTGCATTTACGTTTGTAATTGTGAGCTCTTCCTGTGGGATTGCCCCTTCCACCAGGTCACAGTGTTCGTCTCTGTCTCTTCTGATCTGTTTTTGTTTGAGGTCTACTGTGTCTGAGAAGAGAACAGCTACTCCAGCTTGTTTCCGGGCTTCAGGAACATTAAGTTTCGGTCCTTTCACCTTCAGTCTGTGTGCCTCTTTGTGGGTGAAGTGTGTCTTTTGCAGACCACAAAGGCTTGGGTTTTTCTCTTTGTTTCACTCCACCAGTCTGTATCTTTTGATTGGTGAGTTAAGGCCATTAGCATTGAGAGTAATTATTACAAGATTCTGGGAGCTGAAGCACTTGCCTTGCAGTCACAAGGCCCTGAATTTGATTCCCCAGCACCACGTAAAGCTGGCCATGATGATGTACTCCTGTAATTCCAGCACTTGGGAGACTGAGGCAGGCAGATTGTTCTGGGTCCAAGGCCAGCCTGGGCTGTATCAGTGAGATCAGGACCAGCCTGGGCCACAGAGAGAGAGACCGTGTCTCAAAAAAAGAAAAAAAAAAGATTTTGACTTGCTCCTGTCACGGCCCTGGTTCCCCTGGTCTTGGCTCTTTTGATTTGTTGTTGTTGTTGTATTTTCTCTTTAGATGTTTCCTTTCCTCTGTGTTCTTTGGTGCTGCTTGGCTCTCCTGTCTGAGATCCCTTCAAGTATGTTCTGCGATGCTTTGCTAGTGGTCACAAGTTTCTGTAGGGTTTCTTCTTCAATCTTCAGAGATAATTTTGCTGAATACAACAACCTGGGTTGACATTTGCTTTCTTTTAAATCCTGAGAGATTTTACTCCAGGCTCTCCTGGCTTTTAAGGTTTGTGTGGAATTGTCTTTTGTGTGTGCGTGCGTGCCAAAGTGTGTGTGTGTGTGTGTGTGTGTGTGTGTGTGTGTGTGTGTGTGTGTGTATGTGTGTGTGTGTGGAGTGCTGGGATCTCACTGAGCTGCATCCCCAGCCTTTTGTATTTTTTGTTTTGTGACAAGGCCTCAATAAGTTGCCCAGGCTGGCCTTGAACTTGTGCCCCTCTTGCCTCAGCCTTCTGAGTAGCTGGAATGGCAGATGTGGCCACCCACCAGGCAGGAAAGTCCCCGTGGTGCGGCCTCGTACTGAGGGTCAGGTGTGCGCGGCATCCCAGTCACTGGCTCACGGGCACCGGCACACTCCCCATTCCTCCCCCAACGGTCATCCATGAAATGCCCTGCGCGGTCTTTAGCCAAAAGGGAAATCACCGAGCGCTTTAAAAACAAATGAAATGAAAATGAGACATAATTATGTACGGTTGCAGCCATAACCATAGGGTGGGTTGGTATAAATGTTGCAATATTTTATTGGTCAGCTTCTGATCTACCACATGAAACATTTTTTTAGAAATTTCAAACCTTCTCACTCCCATGGCTACATAATCACGTCAACCGCTGTTCCCAGTGGACTGGGGGGAAAGGGGTTCAGCATTCAGACGCCAGGCTTGAGGGAGGGGACTGGTTGACACACTGCCATTTGTTTGGGAAGAAGGGCATTAGTAGTTGACTGTCTCAATTTTAGTCGCAATTCATTCTTCGTGTATAGAATATTCCCATTAACACTTTACTTAACAGAGGATGGAGGAATAGCTCAGCAGTTGGTAAGCACAAGGCTCCGGGTTCAATTCCCCAGCACCACATAAGCCAAGCGTAGTGGTGCACACCTATAATCCCAGCACTGGAGAGGCTGAGACAGGAGGATTGCCATGAGTCCAAGGCCAGCCTGAGCTCCATAGTGAGTTCAGGAGGTAGCCTGACTACAGAGTGAGACCCTGTCTCAACAATAAGTAAATAATTAAAGAGCTTACCATCTGTGGCTTCACACACAAATGTGCCAGAATTCAGAACATATGGAACGGGGAGTGGAAGTTCTATTCAGTTTGATGAAATCAAATCCCCAAATTTTATTTCTTTGGCCTGATTGGACTCCATTAGCCTGCGACATCCTTTCTACAAGCAGCATCTGTCAGGCTGGCATTGTGCTGAGGGGTCACAGCACCTGCCTAGCAAGCACAGGGCCCCAGGTTCGATTCCCCAGGATCACATAAACAGGGCAGGGTGGCTTTCAGCTTGGGAGGCTGAGGCAGGAGGACTGCTGTGTGTTCAGGGTCAGCCTGGGTTACACAGTGAGTTCAGGACCAGCCTAGACTACACAGTGAGGCGGGAAAAAGGTATTTGTCTCACCCAATTGCTTAACAATGAATAGAGAGAAACTAGCTCCAACAGGAGGAAGAGAGAGAAAGAAAATCGTCGGGACTGGTGGTACAGGCCTATAATCCATCACCCTGGAAGGCTGAGGCAGAATGATCAAAGAGGATCAAAAGTTCAAGGCCAGCCTAGGCAGAGTCGGTAGTAGAGCACCTCAGCAAGACCCTGAAGATCCACCCCTCTGCTGCAAACAACAACTGCAGGCTTTCTTTTTAAAAATACCTTCCATGAGGGAGCGTGCATGCGTGGAGTTGGTCAACCAAAAGCTCGTTTCTGGGCTAGTCAGTCCTTGTTTGAAGACTGCAAGCTGGAAAGCCACAGAGGCCCGAGGGGGGATATTCTGCCCCAGTGAAAGACAGAACCCACGCCAGGGATTCTTGGCCCTGTTTCCGTAGCACATAGAAACCTCAGAGTGTCGGGAAGGAAAAGGAAAAAAAAGCTGAAAAATCAGCTTTTTCTTTCTTTCGCTCTCCTGAGACTTTTTTGAGTTTTGAAGGAAAAACTCCTCCAGCATTTTATAAGATCTTTAGGCTTCTATACGTACCAACTGATAATGTCAGAAGCAAATCCACTTGCTTATCACACAATCCTACATTCTTAAATTGACAACAGTGTTTTGGAGCTAAATAGACAAGATTTGAGCGGGAGGAATTGCATAGCAGTTAGAGCGTCTGCCCAGCAAGCACAAGGTCCTGAGTTTGATCCCCCAGCACCGTGTGAAGGCATGGTGGTGAACGCTTATCATCCAGCACTGGGGAGGCGAGGCAGGAGCATTGCCAGGATTTGAGGCCAGCTTCACTACATTGCAAGTTCAAGACCAGCCTGGACTACACAGCAAGACCATATCACACACACACAAAAAAAAAGGTAGAGAGGCTGGAAGAATAGCAGAGAGGTTAGAGCACTTGCCTAGCAGAGCACAAGGCCCTAGGTTTGATTCCCCAGCATCACATAAACTGGACACAGTGGCACATGCTTGTACTCCCAGCAATCAGGAGGCTGAGACAGGAGAATTGCTGTGAGTTCAAGGCCAGCCTGGCCTCCATAGCGAGTTCAGAACCAGCCGGGACTATGGAGTCAGACCCTGTCTCAGAAAAAAATAAATAAATAAATAAAAAGCAATTTGTAGACTCTTTTTGGATCCTGATTAAAACCAACCGCAAAGAAGACATTTTTTACAGTAAGAACGATGGTTATTTTGTAGATGTTGTACAAATGGTACTGCGGCTACAGTTTTTTGGTTGGATGGTTGGTTGGGTTCTTGTTTTTTGTTTCGGATTGGTTTTAAGACAGGGTCTAGCTTTGTAGTCCAGGCTGGTCTGGACTCACAGCAGTCCTCTTGTCTGGCTACATTCTTTCTTTCTAAGCTTCTATTGGAGATGCTTATTGAGGCCGGAAATGGTTGCACCCAACAGTAATCCAGCTACTCAGGAGGCTGAGGCAGGAGGATTGCCGTGAATTCTAGGCCAGCCTGAGCTACATAAAAGTGATGGCTGCTGAAATGGGCGTGGCTGTTCACTGTAAACTTCCCTCCACTTTTGAATATATTAGAAATTTCCATAATAACAGCTTAAAGAATACAGTGTGAATAACTACCAAGCTGAGCACGGGTGGGGCCCCACTGGTAATCCCAGCACTCGGGGAGGCCGAGACGGGAGGATGGCGAGTCTGAGACCTGCACAGGCACGTCAGTCTGCGCAGGAAAGGGCGAGCTCCGAGCCGCGAGGGGACACAGAGGAGCCTTGCATGCACCTGGCTGAGAGCACAGAGCCCATCTGAACCACCACACACCGCGTGATGCCTTAGAAAAGGCAAAGCCGTGCAGGTCCGTGGCTTCCAGTGGGCAGGGGCAGGAGGAGTAAGGCCGCCAGCCAGGGTAAGCCAACAGCGCGCCTGGGTGACAGAGACTACGAGGCTCCCCACCTGAGGCGAGCGGGCACTACAGGGGTGGGAGGAACGGCGTGGAGGTTAAGGTCTCTGCAAGGGTCTTCTGCCCTGCCTTTAGGGCAGACCAGAGAAGAATTCTCTGGCGTGCTCCTGGAGCAGGTCCTGAGGCCCTCGTCCCAGGCACCCCTGTGCTGGAGCTGGGGGCTGGCCTGAGCTGTGAGCACAGGACCTGCAGGAGCCTCGCTAAGGTCCACGCACACCCCCATGTTTATTACGAGATTTGGAGGGATTTTGGAGGTACTGGGGACAGAGCCCAGGACCATCACACTGAACAATACTCCCATCCCTTTTAAATTTTATTTCATTTTAATTTATTTATTTTTGAGCCAAGGTTTCACTTTGTAGTCCAGGCTGGTCCTTAACTTACTGCATAGCCCAAGCTGGGCTCGAAGACAAGGCAATCCCCCTGTCAAGATCTGGGGTTACAGGCACGCACCACCATGCCTGGTTTGTGTGATGCTGGGGAATCTAACCCAAGCCTTGTGCTTGCTAGGCAAGCACTCGAACCCCTGGGCTATTCCCCCAGCCCCTTTATTTTATTTGGTGGTGCTGGGATCAAGCCCAGGGACTTTGCACTGAGCTACATTTCTAGACTTTTTGGGTTCTTTTTGAGATGGGGTCTTAATCTGTAGTCGAGGCTGGTTCTGAGCTCACGACATAGCCCAGGCTGGACTCAAACTCACAGAAATCCTGCTGCCTCAGCCTCCCACATGCTGAGAACACAGATGTGCACTACCACCCCAGCTTAAACACAGAACTTCTTTATGTGATTTCACCATTTGTACTTCTGAGAGTGTCTATTCATTTCAACTGACCATTTTTGATTGAGTCTTTATTTGGGGTGTCTTTTTTTATGTTTGTATATTCTAGATAATTGTCCTCTGGGGCTGGGAAAGTAGCTTTTGGGGGGTGGGGGACTGGGTAGTCCATGCTGGTTCTGAACTCACTGCGTAGTCCAGACGTCCTTGGACAATCCATCTGCCTCAGCCTCCCGAGTACAGAATTGCAGGCGTGCACCACCACGCCTGGCTTATATGGTGCTGGGGAATCGAACTCGGGTACTTAGTGCTTCCATAGCATCTTTTAGACAAGCGCTTTACCTGCTGAACCATCCCCCCAAGCCCCGAGAGTAGCTCTTAAAAGCTCTTGCGTAGCATTCACAAGCCTCTGGGTTTGATTCCCCAGCTCCACATAAAAATTAGCTGGGCAAGGATGGGGCACAGCTCAGCAGTCAGAGCGCTTGCCTAGCAAGTGCAAAAGCCTTGGTTCATTCCTCAGCACCACAGAGGGCAGGAGTGGGGCACATGCCTGCTGAGGGAGGAGGATTGCCATGTATTTGAGGCCAGCCAGGATCGTGCCTATTGAGTCCAGGACCAGGCTGGACTACAGCGTACCAGGATTACAGGCGTACACCCCACCCCCCTCTTTTCCAAGTACAAGACCAAACTGTGGCTTGGGGCATTTCCATCCTAGAAAGGGCATTCAGCGCTTCCCTGGGTGCCCTCCTTCCCTGGGAAGCACACCCCGCTGGCTCACTGCGGGATGTGCCCTTCCTGCCACCGGGAACCAGGGCACTGTCAGATCCGGAGGCCTGAGCCCAGGACTCTGTCCCTCTCCCCTTCCTCCCGGCAGACCAGCTCCCACCTAGGCGCCGGGCTGGCCAGCGGACATCCTGCTGACCCAGCAGCTTCCAGCGAGCCTTTCTCAAAGACAGTTCCCAAGAAATTGCGGTGTCCAGACCCAGGCTGAAGACCAAATAGGACGCATTTCAAAGGAAGGTGTGAGGAAGGGGTGGATCGGCCTGCCTCACAGCCTAAAAATAATCTGGCTGTGCAGATTTCTTTCTCCAACTAGACTAGGCAGGAAAAAGGGGTGGGAGATGGGAGGATCCTGGCATCAGTCCAGACCGTGAGGTGCGTGCCGGCCGGCGAGGAGTCAGATGGGGCCTCCAACCCAGCTTCTGGCCAGCTGACTTCAAAAACGCAGAACTAGAACTCATCACATTCATTCTGTTCTTTTTTGAGGCAAGGCCTGTCTCCCTGTAGTCCAGGCTGGTCCTGAATTCACTATGGAAACCAGGCTGGCTTCCAACTAGTGGCAATCGCCCTACCTCAGCCTCCCGAGTGCTGGGATTACAGGCATGCCCCACCATGCCCAGCTTATGTGGTGCGGGGGAATCACACTCAGGGCTTTGTGATTGCTAGGCGAACACTCAGCTCCTTGGGCCATTTTTTTTTTTTTTTTTTTTTTTGAGAGAGGGGCTTACTAGTCGCTAAATTGCCCAGTGTGGATTTGATCTTGGGATCTTCCTGCTTCAGCTTTCCAGAGTGCTGGGATTATAGGCCTGGCTCACAATGCCCCATTTTCTTACTGCTGCAGTGGAGAAAGCCCAGCCCCAGGACCCGTGCAGAGGCCGTAGCTCTGACATCGTCCAGCACAAGTCCACAGCAGCCTGCCTGACGGCCTGGAGCCTATGTGTAAAGCACTTCATTCATCCCTGTAGTTTTTTGAGACAGGGTCTCGCTCTGTAGTCCAGGCTGTCCATGAGTTTAGGCTAGCCTTGAATACACAGCAATCCTCCTGCCTCAGCCTCCCAAGTGCTGGACTCACACCTGGCTTATGTGGTGCTAGAGAATCAAACTCAGGGCCACCATGCTATCCCTGCAGCTCCCCACCCCCTATTCTTTATTTGCAAAAGCAGGATAAAGCTAGAATTCTCAGGGTTCTTTGTAGTGCTAAAAACTGGAAAGCGGGCTGGAGGAATGGCTCAGCGGTTAAAGCGGTTGCCTAGGACGCGCTAAGTCAAGCACTAAGTACCCAAGTTCCATTCCCCAGCATCTCATAAACCGAGCATGGTGGCACATGCCTATAATCCCAGCACTCAGGAGGCTGAGACAGGATTGTCCTGAGTCCAAGGCCAGCCTGGTCTCCGTCCTAAGTTCAGGACTAGCCTGGACTATAGAGTGAGATCCTGTCTCAAAAGAAAAGAAAAGAAAAGACTATAAAGCACTAACTATACCACCATGAGGAAAATGCCCCCCCCCCCCACAACCCCCACTGCCAGGAAGGCCTCAGGACATAGGCCGCTAGGGACAGAAAGAAGGCCAGCAGGTTGTAAACTCCATTTGAAACTGGAGAGGCTGCGGATCTCCCCAGACTCAGCTGGCTTGGGCAGAATCTCTCAGAACCTGGTAGGGACTGGCGGCTCCCCAGAAGTCGCTGTCCCACAGGGCAGTGTGCAAGCATTGGCCCCTGGGTCCCTAAGGGAACTCTGGCTTGAACCAGAAGCTTCTAATCTATTCACCAATGGACTGCCTGGCCTCTTAGGGGATAGAATATGCCCACTGTTGCCTGAAGAACAAACAGTGTGATCGGGCTCTATTGTCCAAGGCTATTGTGGGTCTTTTAAAGCACAAGTGCAGTTTAAAAAAAAAAAATCAATGCTTTCAGCCAGGCCCGGCCGCAGCTCCGCAGCTGGAGTGACTGCTGACAAGGCCAAGGCCCTGGGTTTGATTCGCCAGCATCACATGTGGCGGATGTGGTGTCACAGGCCTGTAACCCCAGCACTCAGGAGGCTGAGACAGGAGGACTGCTGTGAGTTCGAGGCCAGCTCAGGCACAGAGTGGGTCCAAGACCAGCCTGGACTGTAGAACAAGACCTCGTCTCAAAACCAAAAACAAAGCAAAAATAAACAGCCGCACTGCCTTGGGAAGAGGTGTCACGGGCGACCACTGGGCATGGCAGCCGGTGCCCACTCGGGCCTTCATTACCATTCCACTTGCAGGTTAGCTAGATTAAAGTCACTGAAGAAAATGAAAGATCACGGAGGACTGAGCCAGGACCCTCCCGGGGCCGGTCCGCTGCACCACACCGCTTCCTGCCGGTTCTGACAGTGCTCCTCTGACCGGGCTGTGCCCCGGCGTGCTGCCGAGCCTGTGACTGCCAGGCCTGTCCCAGCAGCGTCGTGAGCACGTCTGTGCAGGCATCCCAGGGACACACGGTCTGTCTGAGTCACGCCATCCCTGGCTGTAAACAACTTCGTGGTTTCCCACAACTCTCCACGAACTAAATACACCCAGTTAATGAATGATCCTGAACCCAGGCTGCTTCGCCTGGGGAACTTTTTGATAATACAACTGGCCCTCCCTCTTCCAAGTAAGCCAGAATGCGTGGTGGTTTTTCTTTGTGTTTGTTTTTAAAGCAGGGTCTCCCTCTGTAGTCCAGGCTGGTCTCAAACTCATGGCAGCCCTGCCTCGATCTCCTGAGTGCTGGGATTGCAGGCATGTGCCACCACGCCTGGTTTATGTGGTGCTGGGGAATTGAACTCAGGGCCTTGGGCTTGCTGGGCAAGTGCTATAACCACTGTGCCATTCCCGTAGCTCCAGCAAGAATGTTTGAAGGGCGATACTCTCAGCTCTTCTTTATTTTGAGATAAAGTGTTGCTAAGTGTCTCAATTGCCCAGGTTGGGATCAAACTCAGCATTCTCCTGCCTCAGCCAGCAGAGTGCTGAGATTACAGGCCTGTGCCACCGCACCTGGCTCAGGTTTGTGTGTGTGTGTGTCTATAGGACTGGAAATTGAGCCCCTGGTTTCCCCACATGACAGGCAAGTGCTTTACCACTGAGCTATACCCCAGATCCTTTTTTATTTTTATGTTTTATTTCAAGGTGCAGAATACAGGTCTTTATTTACGAAGGATAGACAGGTATAAGCTACCACTATCTGGGCATGGTGGCACAGAGTCTCGCTAAGTCTGGCCTCAAGTTTGTGATCTTCCTGCCTCTCGGGTCACCAGAATTATAGGCTTATGCCAGCCTTGCCACAGGTTTTAAGAGATCAAAAAATATATATTTTTTTAAAAAGCCACGTGTCACTAAGGAAGCACTGTCAGAAAACACTGAGCCCCCGTTCACTCTTAGCTGCAGCTCCCCAGCCGAGCTTCAAAGACAAGCATCACTCGGAAAACAAAATTGCAGAACTCATATAACGAGCCATATCCTGTTGAGGGTTATTTTGGGAGGCGCCTACAAAGGAGGGCTGTCTGCTGCCTTCTCCCTGCCCGGGCGGACTCTGCAGTGGCCGCCGCCACAGCCAGGGGTTTCTGGAAGGAGAGTCAGGCCGCGTCTCAGGGCCTGGCTCTGCTCGTCCTCCCTCCCGGGCCAGGTCGGCAGTTAGTGCAGAACTAAAACCCGCTCCTGAATGCACAAGGGTGTACCCGCGGGAGCCTAGATGCACCTGTGTAGGCTGCAGCCGGGGATGTAGATGCGTGCCTGTCACCCCCGGAGGCTGAGCTCAGCCTGGGCAGCTTAAGAACCTCTGGAGACCCTAGGCCCAAAATTAAAATTAATAAAAATAAAATGAAAAAGGACCAGGGAATGTAGCTCACTGGGAGAGCCCTGGGATCGAGCCCTAGTACACACACACACACACACACACACACACACACACACACACACCTAAGTTGAAACAGAAAGCTTGGTCTGCTAGAGCCACCCTGTCCCCAGGCCTCTGATAAGAGCCAAGCTGACGTCAGTTTGAGCAAAGAGATTTCAGACTAAAGAAAAACAAAACAAAACAAAACAAAAAAACCATAGCAGACAACGTTGCTCCACAAAACACAGACTAGCCTGTACAGGACACGGTGGGCCTTGCGTGTCAGGCTCCGCATGGAGACGAGCCGGCTCACTGGGGCTCGGGCACAGCTCAGTGATTACAGGGCTTGCCTAGGTTTGACTTTTGTTTTGAAACACGGTCTTGCTCTGCGACCCAGGCTGGTCCTGAACTCACTCTGTAGCCCAGGCGGGCCTCAAACACGCAGCAATCCTCCTGCCTCGGCCTCCCGCATGCCGGGATTACAGGCTTTGCGCTGGCTAGGTGAGTGATGTCACCATTGTGCTGTTCCTCCAGCCCCGGAGCTCTTGCCTAGTGAGCGGGAGCCCCCAGGGTTTGATCCCGAGCGCCACATAATAGCTGGACATGGCAGTGCGCACCTGTAATCCCAGCACGCGGGAGGCTGAAGCAGGAGGACTGCTGTGAGACCCTGCCCTTAGGATATTAGTATTTGGAAGACTGGAAGCAAATATTTTAAAGTTGTCAATTAATTCTAGCTTCCCGCTCTCTGTCTCGGCTGCTTGGGGGGCAGAGGGTCCGCATGGCTTGTGCACCGAACTGCAGTCAGGCTGCTATGTGCCCATCTTCTGCCTGGGCAGAGGAGCCCCTGAGACACAGGACACAGTGACCTGTCCCCGGCACCGTCAGCCAGCTGTGTCTCCTAGAGCCAGAGCTGCGGGAAACCACAGGACAGTTGTTTGGCACCCTGACCCTCCTCTTCAGAAAGCTTGTCAGTCCAGCTGGCCTCAAGCGTCCCTCGGCCCCCTGCAGCCAGCGGGAACAGCCAGGGACAAACTCCAGGCCACGGGACTGTCCCTTACCCCAAACACAAAAGGAGAGGACAGCTTATACTCTGCAGGCTACTGCAGAGCTTTCTTTCTTTCTTCTTTCCTTTCTTTCTTTCTTTTTTTAAATCAGATTTGTCATTCTTAACGGCAGAGAAGCATTCCACATCTTCTTTATCCAGTCATCTGTACTCGGGCATATTGGCTTCTCCCAAGATTTGGCTATTATCAGTTGTGCTGCTGTGAACATGGGTGTGCACGTACCAGTATTGGATGGCGACCTTACTTCTCTTGGGAAGATCCAGTCAAATGGAATGGCCACAATCAGTTTCTTGAGGCACCTCACACTGCTTTCCCTAGCATCAGTACCAGCCTCGGTGCTGCCAGCAGTGTAGGAGGGTTCCTTTGTCCTGGGAAGGGTAAACATAAAGCCGCACATATCAAAGCGCAGGTGGTACTGAATGCTAGCATTTGAGCCTGAAGGATGGGCAGGAAATCACCCGAGAATCTAGTTTACACCACAGTGTCAACAACGGACATGGGTTTCCCATCAGCTTCTCAGTATGGATGCCTCAACTTTTAAAAGAAAAAAAGTTAAAAGGCATTTAGAGAAATAAATCTCTCCAGTGCCGTATTCAGGGTCACGAAGCCCACCCTGAGCCCTGGACCCAGGCTTCTGGGGTTCAGAGCCTACAGCTACCCCTAATCACCAGGGTAAAGCCACAGGAAAGCAGCTTGATGTTTCTGGGCCAAGTTCTCCTTATCCCTGAAAAGGGCTTGCCAGGGACAGTGCCAGGCCGCAGGGCACTGCTGCCAGGCCAGAGGAGTTACCCCAGACAGGTGAGGACAGAGGGCTCACGGCAGGTCCTCGGTGCGTCCGAGTGCCTAGCACTGATGGCATTTCAAGCAGAAGGTGGATTCTTGGTGGCGCTTCCTTCCTGAGCCCAAGCCCCATGCCCCCTCACCAGATGGCCGTGCGTTTCCAGGGAGGCAGAGCCATCTGCTCTGCTGGAGTGACAGGAACCCAGCTCCAAAAGGAATGAGAAAGCCCCCGCCTTCCCGCAGGGCGGGGGCAGGCGCCAGAGGCAACCGGTGGCGGCGTGGGGATGGCTGCCGCCAGAAGAGGGAAGGAGGTAGGAAGACCTGTCCAAAGCTCCTCCCGCCACTGATCCCGGGCCCTTGTGCCCCCTCCGGACACAGCAGGGCTCCAGTCACCCCTTACCACCAGCTGCCGCCCTCACCCACAAACTCCCCGCCCGATAGCCAGGAAGCAAGTAGCACTGGAAAGGCGAGAGAGCAAGTGGTTGGGTCTCTTCTTTCTGCGGTGCTGGTGATGGGACCCAGGGCCTGTGCACTAGGCTGTCCCCAGCCCAGCTGGTTTTAATTTTGAGATAGTCTCACTAAGTCACAAAGTTGCCCAGGATGGACTTTAGCTCAAGATCACCCTGCTTCAGCCTCCCAGATTGCTAGAATTAGAGGCCTGCTCCACTGGGTCCAGCCGTGTATATTCTCGGTATTAGTTCGTTAGGGCTGCCAGAACTAAGTACCAGAGACAGGGTGGCTTCAAGATTAGCCCTGGTCCTGACTCCTCTTCTTGTAAGGACATCAGTCATTAATAACCTCACATTAACTTAATTACCCTGTAAAGTCCCTCTCTGGAAATATACTCACATTCTGATGTATTGGGGCAGGATTTCAGAGATGGAGGAATAACTCAGGGGCTAAAGTACTCGCCTAGTATGCAGAAGGCCCTGAGTTCGATTCCCCAGCACCACATAAACGGGGGCATGTGCCACCATGACAGAAACTCCCCGGCACTAGGAAGGCAGAGGCAGGAGGATTGCTGTGAGTCTAAGGTCAGCCTGGGATACATAGTGAATTCAGGACCAGCCTTGGCTACAGTAAGACCCTGCTTAAAATAAATAAATAAATAATAAACAAAAAAAACCCCTAGGGGCAGAATATCAACATGTGGATTTTGGAGTGACACAGTTCGATCTGTAAGAATACTTGGTTAGATTGACGCCTACAAATACTTTACAACTTTTGATGATTTTTTTTTTTTTTTTTGAGACAGGAGGAATACACCTCTGCTGAAGGCTCCCTGCAGAAAACTGAAAACTGAAAACAAAAGTCCTGTGAGACTGAAAACAGGCTCCTGGGGCTGGAGGAACAGCGCAGCCAGCGGAGCAGCTAGAGCACTGGCCCAGCAAGCGCAAGGCCTGCTCCGCCCCCTAGCACCGCGTCAACTGTCGTCATCCTGGCACCTTGGAGGCTGAGGCAGGAGTACGGCCGTGATTTCCAGGCCAGCCTGTGCTGCACAGTGAGCTGTGGACCAGCCTGGACTACAGAGTAAGGCTGTCTCAAAAAAACAAAACTACTGGAGCCAGGAACGTAATCCCAGGACTCTGGGAGGCTAAGGCCAGAGGGTCACAAGTCTGAACCTAACCTGGGCAACTCTGTCTCAAGATTTAAAAATGGCCTGCGGATGTAGCTCGTGTGAAGGCGCCGGGCTGGGTCTCCGACTCCACACACGCACCGGGAAGAGCTTCCCCCAGCAGCGCGTCCTGCCTGGGAGCCCACGGGGCCTGAAGAGGGGCGCGATGCGGCTGCGCTAGGTCCCACCCGCCACGGCTAGGAGGCGGCTACCCACGCTGCAGCTGGTGGGAAACCCTGAGCCAGCCGAGATTGGGGAGACCCTCCCCCTCCCCCACCGCACCCCTCCGGCGCCATGATCTCCCGGGGCGGCCCACAGCCGTGTCTCGCCAGTGGATCCGCCCGGGAGCACGGAGCACGGACAAGGGCCGGCCTAGCCCGCGGGGTCTCAGTCACCTGCAGGTGACGCCCAGCAGGGTTGCTTTCAGCATGGGCTTCGGACTGAGTTTTTCTTTCTTTTTCTTGTGGTGGTTCTAGAGACTGAGTCCAGGACTTTCACACCGAGCTACACCTGTCCAGCCCGTTTCCAGCTGTGCGCCCGAGACAGGATTTCCCTTGGCCGTGAAGTTGTCTAGTGTGGGCTTGAACTTGCGGTCCTCCTGCCCCGGCTCCTCCAGGCCCGGCTTCCGGTATCGCTATGGCGGCAGCTGACACACCACTTTCTGTCAGAGAACGCAAACTTAGAAAAGGGCGTAGAGGGCAGGAGCTGCTACTTTGGAGTTACACAGAAACAAACTTTTCTACTTTATTCATAAATTGTATGTACCCACTCATTTATGGACTCATGCATTCAAAAGATATCTAACGAGCTAGCTTCAGGCCCTGGGGACAAACCCCGGCCCCGGGGAGCTCGGAGTCCAGGGCTCCAGTGACAGCGGCTTCCAGGAGCCCCAGAAGCAACTGGACCCCGCTGCCTCCGGGGGGCCGCCGCTCTGCTCACGAGGTACGCGGGACACGGACGCGAGGCTCCGTGCGCCAGGCAGGTGCTTCCACCGCGAAGCTGTTCCTGTGGCCTCCACGTTGTTCTCGATCCTTCCGAGTGGAGGCGGGGGCGGCGGAGGGGTGGGGAGCCCGGGGTCCCATCGCCGGCCCATTTTCTCACACCGAGGGTCCGGGGCGAGGTCTTCACGCTTTGCTACTCCCTTAGCCCGCTTTATTGATCGATTTATTGTCTTTTTGAGACAAGGTCTTGCTCCCTGGTCCAGGTGCCACCACAGTCAGCTTCCCTACATAATATCACTAAAAAAACCCCAAAAAGTTGACCGCGGGCCGGAGGGTGCCCAGCTCAGGGATGAGCGCGGGCCGAGCGTGCAGGAAGCCCTGTTTCGATTTGGGTTTTCTTGTTGGTGCTTAACTTTGAACCAGACAAGGCTCAGTGGCGGTGAGTGAGGCCCTAGGTTCCATCCTCGGCATTGTGGGGATACAGAGAGAGAGAGAGAGAGACAGAGAGAGAGAGAGAGAGAGAGAGAGCGAGAGAGCACAGACATAGAGACACAGAGGCCACACGAGAGCCTGAGCACAGCAGCGCGCCGCCCCTGCCGGCTTTGGACCCGGAGTGTCCCCCGAGAGCCTCCCGTGTCCCCTGAACGCCTCCCGTTACTGGGACCAGGCACTGGCTCCAAGCGGCGGGGCTCGGGGCGTGGCCGGAAAGGACGATGGCAGCGTGTTGAGACTGCGCGTGCCCAGGGCTGAGCGTCCAGGCCTGTGCTGCTGACCCGGGGGCTGGGAAGTGGGGGTGCCGCCCCCCTGGGTGCGGGGCCCAGCCAGCAGCTGGAACTCAGGGAGGGGCAGAAACACTGTGGGCTTCTTCCGGGGAGGGCCTGGCCCTGTCTCTGGACACTGCCGGGGTCCTCACCTGGCAGGAGCCCTCACCATGCCGACTGCCCCGCGAACGGACCGTGCGACACTTCTGAAACGGAAACTAAAACACACTTTTCTTCCCGAGAGTCGTGAATGTCGGGTACTTTGTCCCAGGGACGAGGAATTTACTAAGACACGCTGGGAGGCTGACGCAGGAGAATCACGAGCTGCACCCCAGCCCGGGCAACTTAACAGCTTAGTGAGACCCCGTCTCAAAATAAAACATTTTAAAAAATGGACAGGAGGAGTAGCTCAGTGTGAAGACGCTGGGCTCAATCCCTAATCCAGCAAAACAACTCAATACTTCAATAATCGAATCTGCTTTGTGACAGTGAAGCCCAGCATGCAACTCCGCCTGGGGGGTCAGGGGTCCTCTCAGACATGGCCTGGGGCGCGGAGGACTGGGAGGGTCACGAGGATGCCTCAGCAGCTGCGGAGGGCCAAGGAAACCCCCTTAAGCATGCATCTGTCAGGTAGGGTCCGACCGTGACGCTCGCTTCTGAGAACACAAGCGGTAACCATGTGCCGGCAGCAGCGACCTGGCTAAGGCGGCGCCGAGGAGGCGGATGCCAAATCCATTAGGAGGCAGAGTCGCCGCGATCTGCGTGACTAACTGCACGTAGGGGGTGAGAAAGGCGGAAGAGGAGCGGCGATGGCGGCCCGGCTTCCGCTTGGGGAAGCGGCGCCTGCGTGGTCCCCGGCGCGTCTGTGTGCATGCGTACCGGCGGCGACCCGGCAGCGTGGGAACTCGCAGGGGACCGTGCCAGCAGCGTCCAGGTTTGCACAAGGAGAACACTTCAGGCCAGAGGTGATAATCTGAGTGTCATCGGAACTTAAATGGTGAGTGGGAAGGGAGGCGGTGACCCCAAGGGCGCACAGGGACGGAGGAGACGCCCAGGGCCCAAACTTGGGGGACATCCACAGGGAAGCCGTAGGGGCACTGCCCATCAAGGAGACTGAGGCCACGCGCGCGCTGGAGACCATGCACAAACACCTGGCCGAGCGGGTGCTCCGGCCTAGCGGCAGTGCACTTGGGCCCATACAACAGGTACCTGTCCGCTGTGGCCTACCTTCCTGTCCGGCCGGAAGCAGGCCAGCCTGATGCTAATGATGCCCTCTGACCCGCACTACCTCCACCCGGCTTCTTCCCCACCTGTTACCCGAAAAGCAACAGTTTCCTGAGAAGCCCGATCCATCAGACCCAAAACTACAGTTGACCAGGACTGGGGATGCGGTTATCCCACTAAGTACACTGGAAATGGGAGAACTTAACTTGCTTTGAGATAATTTTAAACTAACAGAACTTGAAAAAGCAGCACGAAGGACTCCTGTATGCCCTTCACTCAAAGTTTCCAAATACGAAGGCCTCCCAGGGTGCACTGTCTTCTCCAGCACTGAGGGTGTCACTCCGCAGGCCAGGCTGGTTCGCATATCACTATGAGCCCTGGCTGGTCCTGAACGCCCCACAAAAATCTTCCTGTCTCAGCCTCCCAGTGGCAAGATTACAGGTCTGTGCCACCATGCCTGGTTTATGTGGTGTTGAGAAAGTGAACTTAGGGCCTTGTGCTAGCTTGCAAGTGCTCTAATTGCTGTGCTCTTCCTCCATTCTGAGACACCCTATCTTTAAGTCAGTAAGAAAAATGGGTTGGTAGTACAGCTCAGTGCGACGGTCCCAGGCTTTATCCCTAAGACCGCACGGACACACAAAAATATACAAATTAAAAAGAAACAATAACATGACTGTTCTGAGGGCCAGGTCTCCTTTGCTACACACCGCCACAGGGTTCCCACTTCATCCCGTAGAGCAGAAGTGGGGAACTTCTTTCTGCCAAGGGCCATTTGGATTCTTGTAACACATATGGAGATCATATAAATTATCAACTTAAAAATTAGCCTCCTATGGGCTGAGGCCATAGCTAAGCAGTTAGAGCACTTGCCCAGCAAGCACAAGGTCCTGGGCTTGATTCCCCAGCATTACATAAACTGGGCATGGTGGCACATGCCTGTAAGAAGCAGGAAGACTGCTTGTCTGAAGATATCCTGGGCTATGTACTAAGTTCAGGGCCAGCCTGGACAACAGAGCAAGACTATCTCAAAAAAAAGCCTGCTATATTTGGTAAAACATTTAATTACTATGTAATCAATTCACTCCTAATATGACAGTTGCCTTGGCTTGGCCAGAACAAATGATCCCTGGATATGGCCCCCGGGCTGGACCTTCCCACTCCTGCTGTAGACTATGAATGACGTGGCTGGTGATTTTTTTTTTCTATGAAGGCCACATACCTTGACTGGAGGAATAGCACATGGGTTTGTGCTTGTCTAGCAAGTGCAAGGCCCTGGGTTCGATTCCCCAGCATCACGTAACCTGTGTACAGTGGCACGTGCCTGTAATCCCAGCACTCGGGAGGCAAAGGAAGAGGACTGCCATGAGGTCAAGGTCGGGCCATCCTGTCTAATTTTCACGTATCATACATTTTTGACCCTAGGGGCTTAAAATCAGGGTCCTTGCACTGAACTACATTCCCCAGGGTCTCACTTGCCCAGCTGGGCTCAAACTGGAGACCATCCTGCCTCAGTCTCTCAGGTACTGACTGGGATTGCAAGCTAGTGCCACCATATCCAGCTTCATGAAATATTCTTACTTGCACTTTTGAAAAAGCAGGTAAAGATGTTTAAAAAAAAATTGTCAGTGGGATATATAAGAACAAGCAGCTGGCTGGATGCGTTACTAGCCCCTGGCTTACTGGCCTGAGCTGTCTGTCCTATGTGGTGGACCGGCCTTCAGCCACGTCTCTCCTTTCAGCCCAGTCTCCACCGTTCCTCTGGTTCTGGGCTTCCCCTTTCTGCTCTCTTCCTTCCTGGGTCTTTCTTCTGGGAACTTCCACTAAACGCTAAGCAAACTTCCCCCACGTGCTCCTAGCCCTCTCCTTGCCCTGACTGCGCAGGGCTGCATTCCCTACCAGGCGTTCTTCCCCTGGAGCGCAAGCTGCTCACCCTGCATGGCCCCAGCCCAAGGGCAGGCAAGGTCAGACTAGCATTCTCCGTGTGTCTCAGGCATACTCTAAATTTCTTGGGCGGGGCACATAACTCAGCATTAAGGCACTTACTTGCCTGGCAAGCACGGGACCCAGGATTTGGGGTTCTGTGCCCCAAGACCCCTTAAGCCGAGTGTGGTGGTGCACGCCTGTAATCCCAGCACTCAGGATGGTGAGGCAGGAGGATTGCCTTGAGATCAAGGGCTACATAGTGAGTTGAGGACCAGCCTGGGCTATTGAGTGAGACCCCATTTCAAGACAAACAAAAAACATTCTAAACACCTACTCTTGGACCTGCCTGCAAAGTGCCCCCTCCTTTAAGGCTTTTTCCTGTCCCCCTGCGCAACTGTTGGCATAACCTGACAGCCTCACGAGCCCTGGAAAAGCGGTTCTTTTATTATCTCCATGGTGTAGAGACACCAGCTGGGCCCACTGGTGGGAGGCTGGGTCCGCTCAAGGAGGCAGAGGCAGGAGAACTGCAAGTTCAAGCCCAGGCTGTGCAACTTAGCAAGTCAGTGATTTAGTGAAATTCTGTCTTAGAATCAAAAAAAAAAAAAAAAGAAAGAAAAAAGAAAAAAGAAAAGGCACAGTGTAGCACAGTGTGAAAGCCATGGGCTTGATTCCTAGTACCACAAAATAGACTGAAAACCCCACAGTGCAGAGACACAGAGAGGTTAAGGGGGTCAACAGCGTGCCAGTGGGGCCGGCACTCTAAGCCCAGCGGGCCGTGCTCAGTCCCTAACACTGTGGCTCCCTTCCTCTGCGACAGCACGGAGCTGTCCTTTGTCCAAGCTCTGGACGCCACCATCTCCTGCATCAGTTAGGTGCCAGGGCAGAAATAATTGCACAGGCGATGAGTCATTTGAAGAGCATCTGACAGGGACTATTTATAAAAGCGTAGGGTTGTGTTCCCCAAACCTTTTTTTTTTTTTTTTTTTTTTTTTTTTGAGATAAGGTCTCACCCTGTAGTCCAGGCTGGTCCTGAACTCAAAATTATTTCATAGCCCAGCCTGGCCTGTATTCAGGGCAGGCCTCCTGCCATAGCCTCCTGAGTGCTGGAATTACAGGCATGTACCACCACATCCAGTTCAGTGGCTCTGGGAAACTGAACCCAGGGCCTTGTGCTTGCTAGGCAAGTGCTCTAATCACTGCACTCCCTCCAGTCTCAATGCTTTTCATTACCATCCGCTTTACTTTTATTTATACTGACCTTCCCCTGTTACATGATATTTTGTTAGTGGGGCATGTTGGTGCAGGCCTCTAATGACAGCAATCAGAAAGCTGAGGCAGGAGGTTCAGGAGTTCAAAACAATGAAGATTATGTAACAAACTCCGGCCATCTAACAGAAAAAAAGAAAAAAAAAGATTTTGTTGAGCAAGGTTAGGTTTTGGAAGTCCACATACCATCTCAGTACCTAAGACTACTTTCTTCCCGAGGACCAGTTTTCTTCGCTTGGACGGTGTCACCTCCCAGAGAGGGCACCGTGCAGGAAACGGTCCACATGGTACAGCTCTCGGGTAGAAACCGAAGCATGCATCTCAGGGCCCAGTGTCTTTTTTTTTTTTTTTTTTTTTTTTTTGAGACTTGTTCTCACTCTGTAGTCCAGGCTGGTCCTGAACTCACTACCAAGCCTAGACTGGCCTCAAATAGATGGTAATCCTCCTGCCTCGGCCTCCCAGGTGCTGGGAATTACAGGCTTGCAACATCAGGTCTTGCTGATATGGAACTGGGGAATCAAACTCAGGGTCTTGCACTTGCGAGGCAGGCGCTCTAACTACTGTACTATTCCTCCGGCTTGCCAAGGCCCAAATTGTTGGGGGGCAGGGGTGGCATCTGGAAACAGAGACAGCCCAGTACACCCTCATGATCAGAACTGTGATCTCTGTTCAAAGGAGCAGTGCAACAAGCATGGCAGTCCTCACCTGAAATCTCAGCATCATGGGAGCCGGAGGCAGGAGGATTGCCATGTGTTCAAGGCCAGCCTGGGCTCCGTCGTGAGTTCAGGACCAGCCTGGGCTACAGAGCAAGACCCAGTCTCAAAAGAAAGGGTCTCACTCTGTAGCCTAGGCTGGCCTCAAATTTATAGCAATCCTCCTGCCCAAGTGCTTAGATTCAAGGAATACACTACCATGCCTAACTTCTGTCTTAAATTTTTTTAAATCAAAATCAAAAATTAAAAATGGCTGGGGATATCGCTCCGTGATTGAGAGATTCCCCACCCACCGGGCCCAATCCAGGCCATCCTCCTGGCTGTGGTGAAGTCACCTGACTGGCAGCATCAGGCGCCCTGTGACCTGGGCCTGAGCAGCTAAAAGCAGGCAGGGGAGACCTTTTTAGCTTCTGACTGTTTTACATTCTGCATATCCTATCCAATTTTAAAACAAAAATGTAATTTTAAAAATTGACCTAAAATGCAAATACGGTCATTCTTTCCCGTGCTCCACACTCTTCATAGCCATCTGCTGCTAACTTGGAGTCTAAGTTTGTTCCCAAGTCACACAGGCAGACTGGCAGCCTCATCTCCACCACACCTCAGCCCGGGCCCGGCCACGTGAAGGCCGGAAGGGGCCGGCGTCCTTCGCTGTCCTGTGCTCATGGCTTTCCACTCATTTTCAGACTTTTTTTTGAAACAGG
Source organism: Ctenodactylus gundi (assembly GCA_004027205.1). Taxonomy (NCBI): domain Eukaryota; kingdom Metazoa; phylum Chordata; class Mammalia; order Rodentia; family Ctenodactylidae; genus Ctenodactylus; species Ctenodactylus gundi. The sequence continues at coordinate 236,832 of PVKB01002871.1, forward strand.
GTATCAGGCTGGGCTTGAACTTGTGATCCTCCTGCCTGAGTCTTCCGCAGTGCTAGAATTACAGGATATATATATATATATATATATATATATTGGGTGGGGAGGGAAACAGGATAGCAGTCTAGTTTATGCTGGTCCTGAACTCACTATGGAGACAAGGCTGACCTGGAACTAAAGGCAATCCACCTGCCTCAGCCTCCAATGTGCTGGAATTACAGGGGAGTGCTGGGATTACCAGTGTGCACCACCACACCTAGTTTACGTGGTACTGAGGAATGGAACCCAGGGCCTTATGCTTGCTAGGCAATCGCTTTTAACAAAACACTGTTATTCCTCCAGCCTCTATTTATTAATTTGGAGACAGGGCTTTACTTTGTAGCCCAGACTGGTCCTGAACTCACTATGTAAGTACAGGCTAGCCTTGAACCCATGACCATCCTCCTGCCTCAGCTTCCTGAGTGTTGGGATGACAGGCATTCACCACCACACCCAGTTTATACAGTGCTGAGGAATCAAACCCCAGCGCTTGTGAGGCGAGTGCTCTAACCACTGAGCTATGCCTCCAACCCTTCGACTACCATCTTAAGTCATATCTCTAACTCCATCTCACTTTCCATATCACGTCTCCCATTTGCTACCACTATTCCCCCTCCTTTTTCTTATGGGTAGACAAAAACTGAGGGCTGAGAGCATAGCCTAGTTGTTAGAGTGCTCACCTAGCACGTGCAAGGCTCTGAGTTCAATTCCCCAGCATCACATAAACCAGGCATGGTGGTGCATGCCTGTAATCCTAGCATTCAAGAGGCTGAGGCAGGAGGATTGCGGCGAGTCCAAGGCCAGCCTGGGCTCCCTAGTGAGTTCAGGACCAGCCTGGGCTATGCTACAAAGAGACACCCTATTTCAATATATATATATGGGGGGAGGGATGGGGATGTGTCTTAGATGTGTCTTAGTACAAAGGCCAAAGCCCTGGGTTTCACCCTAGTACCATAGTAAAATAAAATAAATCAAAATCAGTCTCTATGAAACCCCTGGGCATTTTTATCCCACATGGCCCTAGGTCAAACTCCAAACCACGTTCTAAACGTCACCTTATGTTCCGTTCCTTAACTTCCCTCGTATTTTTTCACTATTCAAACTATAAGTTTTCTATCTTGGTACTTCAATTTTTATTGGCTGTGAGAGAAGTCGAACTTGACTGAACTCAAGCAAAAAGTGGATGCATTACTTTTTATATCCTAAAAGTCCTGATCAATCTGGGTATGGTAGTGCAAACTGGTAATCCCAGTACTCAGGGAGGCTTGAGTCCTGCCTGAGCAACTTAGACTGTCTGAAAGAAGGGGGTGCGGGTGCTGGAGGAACAGCTGAACGGTTAAAAGCACCAGCATAGCAAGCTCAAGGCCCTGGGTTCAGTTCCCTAGCCCCATAGAAGCCAGGCGTGGTTGCACATGCCTATAATCCTAGCACTAGGGAGGCTGAGGCAGGACTGCCATGTGTTCAAAGCCAGCCTGGGCTCCATAGTGAGTTCAGGACCAGCCTGGACTGCAGATTGAGATTCCATCTTAAAAAAGGAAGGAAGGAAGGAAGGAAGGAAGGAAGGAAAGAAAGAAAGAAAGAGAAAAGGGCTAGAGATGTAGCTCAGCGACGGAGGACCACAGGTTCAATGCCTGGAACTGAACAACATCCAGATCATGGTGGGGCACCAGGGAGCCAGAAACGACACCAGCTGCCCTGCTCCGGTCTCCCAGGAGCCCCGCCCCCACCCCGGCTCTGCTGTCCTCTCCGGGCACCTGAGTCCCTTACGGGAAGCCAGTGTCGGCGGTCCTAAATGCTTCCCGTGCGTCTCCAGCTTGAGGGTTCCGAGCCCTCCTGCTCCTTCCTGGGCTCTGACTTCCCTAATCACGTTAGGGGCACCAGGAGGCACTGAATCTCCCTAGGCAGTGACTTGGACCTGGTCCCAGACGTCTCCATTAGTCCCCATATCTAACAGATCACAAAGCCACGTCAGGTTGACCCCACTTGTGTCTTCGGAACTGGCTCCCTCGCCCTATGGCTGTGGCGACTGTGCTTTGTCATGGTCGGTCAGTCCTGCCAGGGAAGAAGGAGACATCTTCCTTATCAGTCTTTGCTTCGCTCTCTATAAACCATCAGTCAAGTCTAATCAGTCTTTCCTTTTTTATTTTTTGTATGTGTGTGTGTGTGGTACTGGAGATTGAGTCCAGGGCCTTCACAATGAGCTTGCTGTATCCCCAGCCCATTTTCTATTTTTTTTTTTATCATTCATTTATTGTTAAGTCAGGGTCTTGCTCTGTAATCCTGAAATCCCTAGATAGTCCAGGATGGCCTCAATCTCACAGTAGTCCTACTGCCTCAGCCTCCTTCCTAAGTGCTGGGATTACAGGCATGTGTTACCACGCCCCACGAATTTTTATGTGGTATTGGAGGACTAACCCAGGGCCTTGCGCGTGCTAGGCAAGGGCTCTTAACTGCGAGCTACACTCTCAGCCTCTGTATTTTATTTCTGATTTTAAGACAGGGTCTTACTGAGTCATTAATTTGCTCAGGCTGAGCTTGCATTTGTGACCCTCCTACCTCAGCCTCCCAGTGTTTGGATTACAGGGCTGTCTTACTGGGCCCAGTTCAGAGTAATCAATCCAATAAAACTGTAAAATCAGAGTGAGCCAGGAGGATCGCAAGTTCAAGGCCAGCGTGGGCATCTAAGTGATCTGGCAAGACCGTGTCTCAAAAAGAAATAAAAAGAAAAAAGAAAAGAAAAAAGAAAAGAAAAAAGAAAAAAAGGATAAGAAAAAGAAATGTAGCTCGGTGCAAAGGCTCTGAGTTCAAACCCCAGGACCAATAAGTAAATAAACAGACCAGAGGTGGTAGCACACACCTGTAACCCCATCACTCGGGAGGCTGAGGCAGGAGATTGCCAAGAGCTCAAGGCCAGCCTGGGCTGCGTAGTAAGTTCAGGACCAGCCTGGACTGGAGTGAGACCCTGTCTCAAAAACAAACAAAACTGAAATCTAGCTAGGCATAACAGCACCTACCTGTAATTCCGGCTCCTAAGGAGGATGAGGCAGGAGAATCCCAAGATCAAGGCCAGCCTGGGCAACGTGCTGAGAATCTGTCTCAAAAATAATATATATAACATAAGAACATAAAAAGGGCTGAGAGGGAGCTCATAGCAGAACGCTTGCCTAGCATTTAGGAGGACTTGAGCTCAACCCCCAGTCAAAAGAAAACACTGCCATCCGTTCCCTGCTTAACATATTTGGTTATGTGACTTGTATGATCTGCTCCGTATATTTGAGGTACAACCACAATCCTACTGGGAGATGCTTTCAGTCGACCATAGAATACTTCTCCCTCCCTGCCTCTAGCTAGGCCCACTCTAATGCACCTTGCCTAGTCTGCCAGCTAGAAGATAACGATTTGGGGAGAGAGAATGGGATTGATGTCACTTCTCCTAGAGGCCCACGGCTCCTCATGAACAAATTCTTTACCTTCTGATACACTCGACCACCCTAGGGTCTCCACAGGGGACCCTGATCTGATTGCTTGACTTTCTTTTACCCCAAGAGTCAAAAACTGAAATGTCTGTTAGAGCCAGATGACAGGATAGCTACCACTCAACAACAATTAACTGTTACCTCACAGGAACTTGGCATCCACAGGTGCCAGGTGCCAAATCTTTCCTCTCCAACCCCAAGAAAAACCAAAAATTGTGTATAAAATATTCTGGTAGTGTTTGGTTTTCTTCTGTTTCACAGCACCGGGGTTTGAGCCCTGGGCTTCACAATGAGCTATATTCCCAGCCCATTTTTATTTTTTGATTTTGAGACAGGGTACAGCCTCAGCCTCCCAGAGTGCTGGGATTACCAACCCGCACCACTGGAGCCAGTTGATAGATATCCTGTGTCTTTTTTGTTTGGTTGTTTGGTTGGTTTTTTGAGACAGGGTCTCGCTCTGCAGTCCAGGCTGGTTCTGAACTCACTATGGAGCCCAGGCTAACCATGAACTCTGGCAGTCCTCCTGCCTCAGCCTCCTGAGTGCTGGGAGTACAGGTGTGAGTACAGGTGTGCACCACCACGCCCAGCTTATTGGTTTGTTTGGTTGGTTTTTTTAAAAACTGTTTCATTTGAAAGAAAGTGCTGGGCCTTGAGACACAGGCCTGTAATCTTAGCACTCTGGAAGGCTGAGGCAAGGGGACCCCAAGTCCAAACCCAGCCCTGGCAATTTAGCAAGACCCTGCCTCAAAATTAAAAATAAAAATAGTCTGAGGATCTCGCGCAGAATGACCGCCCTAGCTCTATCTCTAGGACCCTCCCTTCTCCCTCTTCCCACACCCCACTCCTCCAAAAGAAAGAAGAAAGGGAAAAAAGTCAAACGCAAGCCTTACAGCCCTGGAGCTGTCAAGCTGTGAATGTGGCTTGATTCCCTAATCCCTGAACAATGGCTGCCCACTGCCCTACATTTGCATAACCACAGGGGCCAGGGCAATGATCAGAACGGAACAAAGGTCAACTGTGAACCCACTGCTAAAGGTTCACGACTTCAAAATAAAGTCTAAATTCCTTCAGCACCACCCGTGTGGACCCCCGACCCGGCTTCGCCTCTCCAGGCCCTGTCTGTTACCTTTCTCCCACCCCGCAGTTCAGATCCATCCTGGGCCCTGCCTTCACCGGCTCTCGGGCCGGGGGCCCCTCGGCACCAGCCAGCAGGGTGGCCTTCAAGATTAGGCTCAACTCACCTTCCTCTGGGCAGCCTTCCTTCCCCCGACCCGCGCTCTCTCTTCCGTTGGCCCCGTTTTTAAGGCAGTTAGCCCCACTGGCCCAATCCGCCCCTCACCAGCCGGCGCGACTCCCGGAGGGCAGGACGTGGGGTTCTCCACGCTGGTGGCCCGGGGCCTCATGGAGCGCCCAGCCTGGAGGCATGGGTACTCTGCAAAAAAAGAATGACCTTGACCATTCCCTTACACACGCTGCAAACTTCAATTTGTGAGAAACCGACCACATTAAGAAATGAAGTCGCGGCGTGGCCTTCAGGGGCAGGGGGGATTTCAGCTTTAAAAATGACCAGCCATTTGTGGCACGCGGCTAGGACGTGTACGTTTTTAAAACCCAGTCCAGGCACGAGGCTGAGGACTCTAGAATTAGGAAACGGGACTCATTTTTCTTAAGAACCTCGGGGGGCACCAAGGATGGGTGGGCGGCGGCGGCGGACAGGACCCGGCCCCGCGGGAGCCGGCAGCCCCGCGCCGGGGAAGGGTCCTCGGCGTCATCCATTCTTAAACTCGCCCAGGCCTGGACGGTTGTAAACTGACAATCGGAGCGGCCAGCCCAGAGCGGTCAGTGTCTCACAAAGGTTTCCTTCCAGGGCCCGTCCCCGATCTCGGGCCCACGCCGCTCCGGGTACCCCCGCCCCGCCTCCGCGGCGGGCGCGTTTCATTCATAACGCGGGCTCGGGCGCGCGGGAGGCGGGGCGGGCCGGCGCCGCGCGGGTGGTGCCACCGGCCGCCATTCACGCCCAGCCGGGCCCCTCGCGCCGGCCCGGACCCTGCGGCCCGCGTCGCTCGGCACACGCAGGCCCGCGCGGGGAGAAAGGCAGCCGGGCGCCCGAGGCGCGCGCCGGAAGGAGCCGATCGCCCCGCCGCGCCGCCGCCGCCCCGCCCGCCCGTGTCGGAAGTGTCCCCGCGGCGCCGGTCATTGAGAAACGCCGAGGGCAGGGCGGGGTGAGGCGAGGACAGGCGCGGGCGCAGCTGCGCGGCTCGGCCCTGCGCCCCGGGCCTGGCCGGGCCGCCGGCGCCACGGGGCGGGACCTGCCGGGCGGCCGAGCGCGCCTGTCCCGCCGCCAGCGCCGCCGAGGGGCGCCCCGCTCCGCGCTCCGGGCTTTCCCGGCCGCCGGCGGAAGGGACCGGGCGCGGGGTCCTCGCCTGGCTGCGGCTCCTCCGGGTTGCACGCCCTTGGCGAGCGGATCGCGGCTGCCGTGGGAGCTTTGCCGCTTGACCGGATGGTGTTCCGAGCTGCCCGCCCCTTTCTGCTGGACGCGGGGACCGGGGTGTGGGTCCTTTCACATGGCTTTCAGCAGCGTCTTTAAAGCTCTACATCAGAGATATTCTCTAGTTAAAAAAGAATCCAGTAGACTTGGATAGCACTGTGATGGTGGGGTCCGTAATATCTCGGTTATTCGCCCAGGATCTTCATTTACTCCATGGAGACGCAGGAATCCGACTCTCCTCAGTCATTGGTGGGGAGAATGGTCAGCTCACACGCTTCCATCGAAAGGCCTCTTCTGAGTAAGGAGCAAAGCAGGGAAGACTTGAGGGGCTTTGCGTTTTAGAGGAATGTGAAGGAGGAGATCAGAGGGACCAGACTGAGAAAGGGAAGACCTACCGGGATGCCCTGTCTACACAGCCTCCCGGGGTGCCCATGGGGCAGATACTCTCACACAACGGAGACTCATCTCAAGGCTCAGAGAATCTAAAGACCTTCCCAAGATGCCCGGGGTG